>JAODUO010000274.1:0-132500 GCA_025642075.2 Ridgeia piscesae
CCAATTCTTTATTCACAGTATAAACAAGACAAGACCCTGTAACAATAACAGAGGTGTTACCCACATGTATAAAATTACACATATATACAATAAAACACAGGGTTACCTTTACCATAGATCAAATAGCACAATACAACCAAAAGATTCCAAAACATCTGCTCTCTGTTGACACTTTATGACAATTATCAAACACTAAGACGAATACATATCAACACTCCAAATGGCAAATATAATATAGAAATGCAAGACTAAATCACGATATGTACCTGCCCACAGTCAGACGTCAGGACTATATTCTCAGGCTTCTTGCTTCCAAAGCATTCATGAAGCAATCACGCTGCAGAACAAAAATATGTTTCTACATCGCTCATAATAAAAACCAGCAACATCTACCATGTACACATTAATTACATCAGTGCTGACCCCTAGTGATCATCCTCGTGCCAAACACCCAGACTTGTACAACTACAAGTCAACAGTTTGCACTCATTAATATCAAACTTCAGTGTCTTAATTTGTGATCCATCACCAACAACCATGCTGTGACACTAAACACGTTCTCTCACGATACATATATCGGTAGGTACTAGCACTTAACCATAACAATACTGGTTACCATTTCTCAATCAACCCACATGGATAGTGACGATTTGACTTAACATTTGATAAATACATTAATACAACGATTTGTCGCTTCTTCCATAGAAAAACACGGTTCAGTATACATGACAATCATAACGGTTAGCTGTGGCATCATTACCCGGTAGTTACCAGCCCATATCAGAGGATTTTACATGTGGGAATACGAAGGGAAATTAAACTACTGCAATAACTGCGTAACTACGTAAGTATTAACTGTCCACAATTATCAAGGCGCAATAATGGCTCACATGTTACAGCACTCATGGCTCAAATGTTATTATACAATTGCAGTAATTAAACTCACCAAAGCAACTTCCCACTAAAAACACAGCCTCGTGGTTCGGTTCATATCCATTGCTTGCTCTCAATTCTGCCCCAAATCCCAAATCCCGCTGATCAAACTGCAGTGACACCTATTGTCACTGCTAATTAACACTAAACATTAATCACCAGGTGGAGTCACCAAACTAAACCAAATAAATACACAAAATACATACAATATGATAGCGTCGTGGCGGTCCATGACATCTGTTAACTAAAATACATTTATGTAACTTACTTACATTGATCTGAAATGACCTAATATTGCATACACAGAGTTGTGATTGCCGCCAAGCTGATAAACTGTGTGATGATTATGTGCAGGTGGAGATACTGAAAGCACCATCGTCACTGATGGCATACCACAAGCGTTCGATGAGTTCACATCATCGCCAAGGTCGCACGTCAAAGTCATCCTCCCACAGCAGCAAACCTCACAAACACAAGAAGAAGAAACGATGGCGGCATTATAGTGAGGATGATGATGATGACGAGGAAGGCGACAGCGAGGACAGTGACTATGTGCTGTAGCGGTGCCAGTGGTGCTTGTTGCGGTGCGGAAATAGCAAAACTTTGTGATCGGTCGCATCTCTGCTATCTGGTGTGCTGATCACAACTGCAGACTGTCCATTAGAATGGCTGTGTGGCTCCGTGAACTGACGAAGTTCAGATGAACAGGCAGTGGTGCACGTTCGGTGCAATGACAGGGCGTAGCTGAACTGGAAAGTCGGCCATCTTGTTTCGTTCCTGCAAGTTTTATTACTTGTTGATAAGTTACCTTTTTAGTAGTCTAACGATATTTTAAGAGTTGTGTTATTATAGTATGTAAGAAGTGTCGTATCCTCGCCGCGGTCCTTACAACTGGATAGGAATTACACCTAGGTTGTTTATGTACAGTCAAGACGGTTTTAGCACATACACACTACAAATGGTCCAGAGAATAGGCATCATTTTTCAGGAAATAAAGTTTGCATTTAAGGTTCTAGTGTGTTGCTTCCTGCTATTTAGTCTTAGCCCACAGGTCCAATGGAGTTACGTCATCACTCTGCATGCGTCATTAGCTCTCGTATCTCAAAAACTGTTGAAGATCTTTTTTCTGATTTTGCATAGATGTTTCTTAGGGTACTATGCACACAAAATTTAAAGTCTATCAACTCATGTTAAAGCCTCCAGGGCCCCAAAACTGGTACATTTTAATAGAGTATTGTCACTGTACACAAGCAATCTGTAGTTGACTGCTCTTGTAAGGGCATCTGAACGTCTCCCCAGAAATCAAAACTCCACTACCCCATCTGTAAAGCTGGACATTTCCTACCTTTGTTGCAGGAAATGTCCAGGGAGCCATGGAAACTGCTGCCAGGGAGCAATTAGTCAAGGTGCCCTTGACTAATTGCTCCCTGGCAGCAGTGACGGGGGATGTGTCAATAACATCGTATAATTATGCAGATCCCTATTAAACTGATTGTTATCAACAGAACTGACCTAAATGTTGGGACCAAACAAAATAGTTTTTAGAAAAATATATGTATGTAGAGTCGATTAACCAGACTCCGTGAGGTGGCAGCACTTTTCCGCCCCTCAACTCGGCCTGGTCATGGACGTCGATCCGATTTTAAAAGTGGGGGAACGGGGGATTTATATATACATATATGTATGTATATATATAAATATATATTATAATATATGTATATAATAAATAAATATATAGGTGTTGCTTAATTGTTTTGCTAGTCGCCTAATCTGCAGTTCTGCACCACAGAGCTAGTCATCTATAATATCTCGTCATGTAACCCTGGTGGATACTTACAGTCACCAGAGGGCACTATAGTGTGTAAAATCACCCCCAGCCGGACAAAGTGAACAACCTGTTAGGCACATGTATGTCCTGTCAACACGGTATCGGGACCCAGTAGTAAATTATCACCAGCGGCCTGGTAAGATCATTTATTTGTTGCATTTACATCATAAGTTTTATGTATGAAGTTTCTTTTGTACTACATGATATTGCATGTTATTATATTTGGATATGTCATCAAGCTACACATATCACTAAATGTCATACTTTATACGTTGGGAAGACTGGCGTGGCAAGTGAATGTATATAGCCTATAGGGCGTGGCAGTTCAGTGCTGAAGATGCGAGCATGTAATTGAACAACCAATGTATGTCAATAATAGTTACGTGGTTGTACTACAACGACAGTTATCTTCAAGTACTTCGATCATGTTTGATCAACACCAGACATTCTACGTTATTTTGGATAGGGCATTTAATCAGTTCTTAATTATTATTTTAATGTGTGTGTGTGTGTGTGTGTGTGTGTGTGTGTGTGTGTGTGTGTGTGTGTGTGTGCGTGTGTGTGTGGGGGGTGGGTGGGAGGGTGGTGTGTGTGTGTGTGTGTAACTTAGGTCTACCGGTTTACTTTGCCCAAAGACTCAGTTGTATTCGGGTTATTCAAAATTTGTGATTCGATAAAATCCCGGCCAACTATCAATATCTGTAATATTTCAATAAACATTATACGCCAAAACAATTATGTCAGTGCTGCATGTTACGGAACAAAATATAGTTTACTTTTCCAATAATGCTACATCCATTAAGATATAAACTAAATAAAACTTGAACATTAAATGATTACTCCCTCCCTCCCTGCTCCCTGCCTCCTCCCTGCCTCCCTGTCTCCCTGCCTCCCTTTCTCTGTCTCTCCCTGTCTCTCCCTAAGTGCTTTTGCCTGTTTAAGCTAACACGTATGTGGAAAACAAAATTATGATCACTATGCTGATGGGTGTCGATAATATCTTAAATAAAATAACTAAATTTGTCTTAGTCTACATCTGTTATATGTTTATTATTTTATGTTATGTATTCTTGTTTACCAATTTGAGTTATATGGAATTATACGAATTATGTATCAACATTTTAAAGTAATTCCTTGTTACATTTTATGAAGGACAAAATGGCGACGATGTATGCGCCATCTTGGTTTCACGTCGCCTATTGAAAAACATACCTATCCATAACTGTGCATGGATGAATAATTATAGTTTAACATGTTAGCATGTTTAATGTATCATATGATATAATATAACATATAAGCGATGTTTTAACGCCATTCTACAATACAAATAACTTCACTGGAAATAGTTATATCAGTTTAAGTTAAGACAAGTTGACACCACAATCTCGCCAGTCAAACACTATATGGTATATAAGGAAAGGAAATTGCTACTATAATTGTAACTGATGTGTATTCGATGCCTCGTGGCAAAGGGTGTATCACGTGATGCTCGCAATATGGAGGGTCACATCCGGCAATGGAACGCCGGGCTTAGGGACAGATACTACCCTCCCTTTCTCGTAGCACAGTGGTCAGTTGTGAGTGTTGAAGGTCGTGACATTTCTCGCCAGGGGAACGTTGTAAGGAGCAACCAAAGCGGAGTCCCGAGCCCAAGTAGATACATTAGATACTGTACTATGTACTGGTGTACTATAGGCAGAATGTTCCCAGTGTCTCCCACTTCCGGATACCCTCTTTTTATATTATATAAATATTATAAATTACATGATTTTATCTTTAAAAATTTCTGTTTTCACGATAAACTTTAATTAATTCGTTCTACGTTTTGTTTGTGGAAAAATATATTATTGAAAGATATAAAAATGCTTGAACCTGTAATAAATAGTAGTTACTGCTTAACTATATCTTGGAGGACTTTCATGTAGGCTTTAAAATACATCTATGTATTGATGGATTTTTATTATTTTGCTTTTGTTCATTATATTTTAATAACTATTAGAAGGCCACCTGGCACAGAGACACTGAACAAGAAAAAAGGATATGACCAGGCCAGACCAGGAGAATATGGCCACAAACAGAAACCTTGAACAGGAGAAATGAGCAGAGTAAATAAGAATTGTTACTTGACTGCAATGCCACCAACAGTGTCACTCTTGCGAAGACACTAATTTGAACAAGTCTACGTCAGTCTTATTATAAAGTTACAATGTATTAGTCAATAAAGCAATGTCATAACTATTTTACACACACATACCCCACATAAAAACTAATATGTATTAAATGACACATACCCTATTCATATTTGGGATATCATTAGACATACAGAGGATAATCAACTAGAGAAAATGTTGGATAGTGTTAGGCAATGCAAAATGTCCTGTTGTAATAACCACCATTAAGAACTCATGCTTGTGGGAAACAACTGTACTGGTTTTGTAATTTGTCACTTTTTCAGGTAGAAACAATCGTTCAAATAGGGTGTTTGATAGCCATGGTGACGGATGATGTGTTTCCACAAAAGAAGAGTTCAAAACAAAGTTAGCAGTGTTACACAAAAAAGTGAATTTGTGCATACTTGTTTTTAGATTTTTAATAATTATGTATTCCTGTCAGATGATATAAATTAAAATTTTCTAATAATATAAAATACAGTTGTGACTGATTGCATTTAGAATACTGTGTTGTAATGCAAATGCATTGTCAGTTGTTTATCTAACCATTTTGTTCATATGGATAGTTTAGGGTAATATCGATTCAGTGGTGTGTGGCAGGTTCACAACCTGCTGGTGTTCCTTATGCAAACATTACATGTTGTGTGCACACGCATTGATTCTATTTAATAAGTTCAGCTGCTTTTGTGACATCTCTGAAATGCATCGAACTATCGTCAAGTTTGTGTATGTATCAATGTATATAATCAAGGCATGGGAGTTGTCATACTTCAAAGACTGCTATTTTAGGAAAGTTGGAGTCTTCCATCTAATATGTCATGTTTGGTTGTCTACAAGAAAAGGAACTGGAAGAGATGGTAGAGAGAGACGTGATTGGTGGATAAGAGGTGGTGATCCCCATGAAGGGAGAGACAGAGCGAGAGAGCAAGAGAGAGAGAGAGAGAGAGAGAGAGAGCGAGAGAGAGAGAGAGAGAGAGAGAGAGGAGAGAGCGAGAAAGAGGCGAGAGAGGAGAGCAAGAGAGCAGAGAGAGAGCGAGAGATGAGAGCAAGAGAGAGCGAGAGACAGAGAGCGAGAGACAGAGAGCGTGAGACGAGAGCGACAGACAGAGAGCGACAGACAGAGAGCGACAGACAGAGAGCGACAGACAGAGAGCGACAGACAGAGAGCGACATACAGAGAGCGACAGACAGAGAGCGAGACAGAGAGCGAGAGAGACGAGAGAAGGGAGGGAGGGAGGAGAGAGAGAGACGGAGAGAGAGAGAGAGAGAGGACGGAGAGAGAGCGGAGAGACAGAGAGGCGGGAGGAGCAGGAGGAGAGCAGGGAGGCAGGGAGCAGGGAGGGAGGGAGGGAGGCAGGGAGGGAGGGAGGGAGGGAGGGAGGGAGGGAGGGAGGAGGGAGGGAGTAATAATTTAATGTTCAAGTTTTATTTGTTTATATCTTAATGGATGTAGCATTATTGGAAAAGTAAACTATATTTTGTCCCGTAACATGCAGCACTGACATAATTGTTTATTGAAATATTACAGATATTGATAGTTGGCCGGGATTTTATCGAATCACAAATTTTGAATAACCCGAATACAACTGAGTCTTTGGGCAAAGTAAACCGGTAGACCTAAGTTACACGCACACGCACACGCACACGCACACGCACACGCACACGCACAAGTGCAAGAGAGAGAGAGAGAGAGAGAGAGAGAGAGAGAGAGAGGAGATAGAGAGAGAAAGAGAGAGCAAGAGAGAACACAGCCCACCAGAAGAGAAATAACCCATCAAAACATACAGCCCACTAGAATAAAGATAACCCACCAGAATATAGATAGCAAATTCGATCTCATATCAAGTTGGTTTTAAACATTAGCTAACGTGTGTAATAATGCATATGGTTTACAATTTTCATTTATATAAAACACAGCTTACATAAAGTATGTCATGCTAGAAAACTAACTGATTATAATTTTTCAAATTAATGAAAAAATCTATTACAGAATAGAATATTTTCAAAATATTAATCACTTACATTTATAGCAAGTGTATGTAACCAAGTACACATATAAAATAATGTATATGGACATAGCCCTGACTGATATAACAATGTATCCTGTATGGGTGAATTTGTTAATGAAATTTACCTAAAATAACACATTTGTCAATACACTGTAACTGTTTATAAAAAAGCACACTACAGTATTTTCTTTCTTGTAACAAACTGAACTGCACTGACTGGGAATACAGTGTAATGCACACAAATACACACAAATCACTACTATTAATGTAACTTAGCTGTATCCAACATGACAAGGTTCATATCGCAAAAACTATGAGTACATTAAAATAACTTATTGTGTACATCTTACAATGTTTTACAGTGTTATAGAGTTTCTGAAAACATGCATTCATTATGGTAACTCAACATAAATCCACAAGCATTCTTGAGTAATATATAACTGAATAATGCACACATAGTTTTACTATTCGTTATAAAAGCTGTATCAATTGCATTGCAGATCCTAGCTTAGAAAAAACATTGCTGTTACCACCTTTACATATATGCCTTTGTTATATTTAATATGCACGATTTTTAGTTTGTGTTTTTTCTCTCACTTATTCCATGTAAGCATGATAACTGTTGCAAATGTAGTTTTACATCTGAACTAACTATGGCAATCTATTTTTGGAAAACGTGTTATGCAAACAACTTAATTTCCAACAACACATTTCTATTATCACAGGTCTTTTTTAATAAAAAATAAATAAAAACTTCATAACAATTCTATATTTTCACAGTGTAGATCATAAGTAATATTATGGATAATTTGTTTTAAGTATTTATGAAAATGCAATAATAAGGCAACATTTTAAAATGCCTTGTCCACTGTCACATAAACTACAGTTGATATAGGCACTTCACAACAAAATCTGATGCGGCGGTGTTTCTTTTACTTTTGCGTAGCTGCAGCGTCGTTTCTTTTACTTGGATCTGGGTACCGTTTTGTTTTAAATCTCTGATTCGCGCGCATTTTTTATGATTGACGTCATCGAATGGCGGCTCCAACTTGGCTGTAAGTTGAACTTTATTTACGTCGTTTTATTTTTAAAATTTGACCAAAATTAAGCTAGATTTCACCGATATTATAACATAGCTGTGTTTCATTAACAATTTACCAAACTATGTGTTATGGTATATTGAAATAGTTTGTGTTTAGGGTAATTTAGGATGGTTATTCTAATCTGTGGACGGTGAAGACATTTTTGGGCAGCTCTGTTTTTATTCTCTCATCATATTATAATATATATATATATATATATATTTTTTTTTATATATATAGATACTCAGTGCTATTATATATACAGGGTCTGCACGCCTTTGACTGCAGTATCATGTGTCAACTGATAGCGGCCGAGCGATTTTGTTCTACTGGTGTGTTCTATTTATATATATGGCTAACGGTTAGATCGGTGTTATACGATTCTGCTAGGTATTTAGCACATGGGATATCTTAGAAACATGATGACACACTAATGGTTGGGAGGTCAGAGTCTTCAGACGGATTTGTTGTCATGCGATATGCCTGTTCGTTTATACTTGCATGTGACCGTGCAAATGTTATGTTCATCCGTCGATAAAAAGTGTCAGGTATTAGGCAGTGGGGGTAGCCTATATTTGACGTTGTTTTGGGTACTACTAATTTAGTTGTATTCGACGGGGTGCCTATGCAGAAGTGTGGAGAAATATGTGGACGCTAGTATGATTGCAGTGATGGCATGCCAGTTGGTAGCACTTACGTGCACAAATTATATTGAACTCTTTTATGCAGCCCCTGTCTCAAAAGACATAACAACATTTCATAATAATAATAGCAATAATATAAAGCGCAGTATCCAATATGTGCTGTTAAAATTAATATAATATCCTGATCGATAGCGGTTGTCTTTGATTAAGACTGGTATTAATTAATAGTTGGCAGGTACTTATGCTTGTACATGTGACTGGGTGCACTAATTACTTCCTGCCATGTTCAATGAGGCTGATTTACTTTAGTTGGTTTATGGGTATTATTGTATGGTTTCCCCTGTTTAAAGGGCAAAAAAGGCAACGGTTTCGTGGCGTACACCTAATAGAGTTAATATAAAGTAACAATTTCCACATATACTCAATTTTTTAACGCCAGCCGTTTACCTGAAAAATATTTTTGAACACCCAGCCATCGAAATACTATGAGCTACGCCATTGTCGACGAAGAATGACGTCAGTAAGCTTAGGCTTCTCCACAGATTAGTTATTCATAAATCCGTCTGGAGGCGCTGTGCGCAGAGAAAAATAAAATGGCGTGTTTGTTATGGATTATCTAAATCGGATCATTTAACGGATGCAGAAGTATCTGGATATAGATTCCAGCCGCAAAGACAAAGGCACGTATTGGAAGATACACTAGAGGCGAGTGACAACGAAAAGAAAGACACGGGAAGCTGAAAGTACAAAAAACAAAACTAGCAGAAACGGTGTCAACTGGTGGCGGTGCCGAACCAATTTGTTGATCTTGATGCGGTGACAAGTTTGTCTGCTGTCATGAAATGGCTGCAACTCGGCAACGCGCGGAGCATATTGATGAAGGTAATTATTAAGTTGTCTATTATTGTTATTGCTTAAATATTATTATCCTGAGGTCCGGACTGCGTAATGATCGTATTATTATGACAAGCGAAATATGATCGCTTAGCTTGGGCCAGCCGGGTCACCTCAGTGACCTCAGGCTCAGGCTTGCCGCATTCAACTATTAGACTAAGTATGTGTCACTTATTACGTTTTATGGTAATAACACATTTGTTAAGACTTGGTGGGGTTTATCATTTAACATAAATTGTATTGAATAGTTCCAATGAAATTAAATGAAACAAGTCCCACAATTGTGCAGGTGTGTCTATTGTGAAAAAAATTCCATACAAATGAATAGTCAATACCTTGCTGTTTTTTTGCATCCCCCAGGTGTGGACACCCATCACATTTGTAATAACAGCAGCTATATTGATTCATATATCATGATCTAAATGCACCGCCTACACAGCAATGGCAGGCAGTTACGATTATTTTATTTGAACATAAACTGCAGGGTTATCTTCTCATCATTTTGCATGTGTCTTATGGAGTCATATATAAACATAGATAATGAGTTTGTTTCAAAGAACCCAGAGATATTAGTGACGAGATGAATACAGGAAATGTGTCAGAATTCATGCTTTGTGAAATTATGTTCATTCAGAATTATAATCCATGTTTGCAATGATTCACATAAAACATTTCTTAATGTTCGATTTTTTATTACAGGTGGACTGCTGTGTATTACGAAAAGTCGGATTTGAAATTCTCTGCTTCGAGCAACTGGTGCTTCGGAATGTATTGGTTGCACTGAACCATATACAGATAGATAACTGGCAACTAGATCCATCAACAAACAAGTAAGTACACTGTGCATACATTTTATATAATTATGTTGCAATAAACGTTAATGCATCAAATAAGAAGCAACAATACAACATCAAACAAAGTAGCACTATAAATAAATAAATAATAGTTATAATTACTTATAGATACAACACATGGAACCATTATAATTTTTATGTAATGAAAATGGCAGGTATATTTGTGAACATAGTGCATAGTTCCTACTACTGCCCAAAGTATAGAATGGATCATAGAGTAAATTATAGTGCCTAGTCTTTTCACGATAATAATCTAATTGACATTTTCTCTGGTTATCCATTATGAGATGACAACCCAAATATGTGAATGCAGGGACTGGAGTTGTCATTAGAGGTTTTAGACAAGATGTTTATGTTTGACTGCTTTCAGAATGGTTCAATCAAATTAATAAACATTTCTTGAGCTTACTAGCAATACCCTAATTCATTTTATTCCAAATTATATAAATAGATCCTCAATGGTTTCTAATGGCACACAAAGTGCATATTGTCAACATTAGATGCAATATGCTATAATACTGCCACACATTTATTTTTGTTTTTCTTAAAAAGCACCAAATGGGGTGTGTCTTTAATGATATATTCTAAATTAAAAGGATCATTGATTAATTTTCATCTTATTTACAATGTAACTGCTGTCATACCTTCAAAGAAGTGCTGTCTTATGGGGCAGGTAACTCTGATACACGTCCACCTGTCCAGTATGACAGAATTTAGTGAGCTAGGGAATGGCACCCAGAAAGTGCCGTGCTGTGATGACTGACTTCAGGCAGGGCATTGAATGCTGCTGAACTTTGCTCCAGATACATTGTCATATCTTCTTTCTCAACAATTGCACCGTGTGCACATGCGTGTGGATGCCACAATGTGATACAGGAGTGACAATCCCTGTTTTCTGTAACCAACAACAAAGGAACGTGAAATAATTCATTGCATCATCACCTAATTGGCATTTCCTCTGGTTATTCATACGAGATAACCAGAAAGTGAGAAACGCAGCCATAATGTGAGAATGCAGCAGACAACATCAATCAAGTGTATGAATTTACACTCTATAATTATCTAGAATAAAACTTATCTTTTTTCAATTATCACTTACAGGTGACAATAGATCTTTAACCAGTGGATACCGACGTCACATCTAAAAAGCTAATAAAACATCAAAATAAACACAACTTGTTGCAGATAAAATGAGTAGTTTAAATGGAGATATAGTTTAAAACATGCATGCAGCAACTGTCCATGGATTTCAAACAATCATTGAATTCCACCAGCCATTAAACAGTCATAAATACTGCTACTCGAAGGTGAAACTAATTTTGAAAGTGGGGTGTCAAAGTGCATGCAGAAACTTGATAAAATTATGATAAATATAGTCAGATGTGTATCTCATAATTGGAATCAAAACCTAACTTATTTGACTCAATTTTAGCCTATCTTTTCAGCAAATCAAAATGAAAGTATAGCTGTTTTAATCATGTCACCTTACTGTCACATAGCCTTACTAATTTACGAAGAATGCAGACAATCCAAGGCCACGGTCCTCCGCCGATGATATTATCACCCATGAGACGTGTATGTTCAAGTTCAGTTATTCAGTTTCTTCTAAAGGCAAATTTTATTCTGCATTGTACTAAATATGCGATGATATATAGGCTACTGTCCTAGCTTGGTTCAAGTATACTTAGTCTTTACACATGGGGACGTGATACCATAAAAAAGTTAGTGTCATTCGAGGCATCGGCATCGGGCATCGTCAACACATCCGGTGATCGAGCCATCATCAACGATAGCCGTCTACGGAGGTCAATACTTTTAACAGACAAACGTTACGTGTGCTTGACGTCTGCAAAAACACAATTAAATACAAACGTTATACCACAGAAAAATAGTACATCATACTAACCTTCATTGCGATCTGATCATTGATGTCTCGGCCAGCTTGATATATGCGTTGCTTCAACCACGGTTTAGCCTTTTAGTCCATCCATGGCTAAATATTGTCAGCACTGCCCGGTTTAAGAAGACGAGGGTCGGCGACGATTTGTTGGACTTGTTCCATCAAGGTGATATCTGTCTACAAAAACTTGTTGACCACAGATTTAGGTCTAAGCAGCTGCTATAGTACGCTTAACTAAACTGAAGACTCGATGTTGTGTCTCGTGCCGTAGGCAAGCGTAGTGACGTCGCAGGTTTAGCTTTTAGGCCTCAGCAGAAACCTAGAATGCCGCGCGCTTATAGACCAGGCCAAGCCAAACGAATACGTCACCAGTTAAGATGGTGGTGTCTAGGCCATGGATTTCGTTAGATTTTTAGACTTTAAGGTCACATTCTGAGTAAACCGCTAACGTTAAAAAATTGAGTATATGTGGAAGTTGTTAGTTTGTATAAACTCTATTAAGTATATGATACGAAACCGTTGCCTTTTTTGCCCTTTAAGCATGTTGGATTGGCTACATTCAATTTATTATTTATATCTTATCTCATCATTTGTCATTGATGTTTATATTATTACATTCGCAGGAGTTTTTTTGCACGGGGCCTTTTGTCCTGTGTGTCGTGTCTCAAAGGTGTACTTGCAACGAAAATATACTGTTTGTGCACGTGTCTCGTACCAAAGGTGTACTTGCAACGAAAATATACTGTTTGTGCACGTGTCTCGTACCAAAGGTGTACTTGCAACGAAAATATACTGTTTGTGCACGTGTCTCGTACCAAAGGTGTACTTGCAACGAAAATATACTGTTTGTGCACGTGTCTCGTACCAAAGGTGTACTTGCAACGAAAATATACTGTTTTGTGCACGTGTCTCGTACCAAAGGTGTACTTCCAACGAAAAGTATACTGTTTGTGCACGTGTCTCGTTCCTAAGTGGTACTTGCAACCAAAACCAATACGGTTTCGTTCAGGCGTATTGCGTAGGCAACTAGCAGTGTGAGAAAACAATCTGATATTGGTTATGCTATATGGTTGATGCTGCAGTTGTCGGTTACGGGGGTGGAGAAGTCACTTCACTTTGACATTTGTGCAACAGTCTATCAGTAATACAGGGTTATGTTATGTCATTTGTCTAATGTTATTGAACATCTTGTTATAGTGTATATTGGTTGAATTGGGGTGTGTATTGGCCTTTGTCGTGGTTTACAACAAAAGCAGTATACAGGGTGGTAATTGAAAACAGTAGTCTCCTTGCGATTTATGTACAGGGTCAAGTAGGAGAATCTGTGGGAAACCATTGTTTTAACAGTTTCGGTTTGTGACGTTGCAGTTTCATTAATATGTTCTATTTATTGTTTGTCTCTGTACTTGAAGGAAGCACCGTTGCATTTGGTTGGTTACTATTATCAGAAGGGGAATTACAGGCATTTCTAACGTACATCATTATTGGCCACATAACATCTCTCCGAGGATTGTCGGGCAATGTTTTTTACTTTACTTTTATTAACTTGGTGTTTCATCTGCGTACATGTATCACGCCCTATTGCACTTCACTTGGTGATTGCGATACGAGGAAAATAATAATACGTGTGTGGTTTCTAAGTAAAATTATATATATTAGCAAACCGTAAAAAACCCGGACTATTGGCGATGTAAGGGAACAGTTCCGAGTACCTGAGCCTATGGTCATACCATCGGAGATACGTGAGAGCTACACAGTGCTTGTGTCAACAGAATCCGCTAATCTGGAGGAAGAGCCAACTGCTTCATCGCTAACCCTTCCTTCCTACACATCGGACGAATTGGCGAAAGTCCAATCACAGGATCGGGTGTTATCGCGTATCAAGTACTGGTGCTCCACTGGCAACAGACCAAGCCTTTACGCACGGAAGAGGCAGCCAGATCATGTACTAAGATACTGCGGTACTGGGACACGCTGGAGGAGACAGGAGGAGTGCTCTACCGTCGCAACCGAGGGGAGTTCGGCGACAGATTCTCCTCCCTGAGCGCCTACGAGATGCAGTGTTGGAGAGTCTCCACGATATGGCGGGACACCAGGGCTACGAGCGGACACTCGCTCTAGTCAGAAGGAGGTGTTACTGGCCAAGCATGACAAATGACGTCACCAACTACTGTCGGCGGTGCGAGAGATGTGTCATTGCCAAAGCCCCCTTGCCGAAGGTGCGACCGCCAATTGGTAGCTTGATCGCGTCTCGACCTCTACAAATCCTAGCAGTTAATTACAGTAAGCTGGATAAGGCGAGTGACGGACGGGAAGATGTCCTCGTGATGACAGACGTATTTACGAAGTACAGTATCGCAAGGGATCAGTCCGCCACTACAACTGCTAAAGTATTGGTGAAAGAGTGGTTTAGCAAATTTGGCGTGCCATACCAGCTACACAGCGACCAAGGTCGGAGCTTCGAAGCCGCAATCATCCACCAACTCTGCAAATTGTACGACATTCGCAAGTCCAAGACAACAGCATATCACCCGGAAGGGAATTCCCAGTGCGAGAGGTTTAATAGGACTCTTCACGATCTATTGGGAACGCTTCCTCCAGAGTTGAAGAGGAAGTGGCCAGATCGTCTCCCTACTCTCTTGTATGCATACAACTGCACACCGCATTCTTCGACGGGATTTCCACCTTACCAGCTGATGTTTGGAAGTCAACCACGTCTGCCAGTCGATCATCTGTTGAACGTCCACGACGAAGAGGGAGATGATGGTGGCTGTAGTATTGGAGAGTGGGTTGAAGCACATCAGAAACATCACCCTTTCACATGGCGGCAAGGAATACAGAAAGGGCAGCAGAGGCAAGGCAGGCGCATTACAACAAGACCGCCAGAGACAACCCAATTCCAGTGGGAGCCACGGTCCTGGAGAAGAGGCATCATCTTGGGCGACATAAAATCGAAGATGACTGGGATGCTACTCCATATATTGTAGTTGCCAGACTAGACTTCAATGTCTACACGGTGCAACTGTCAGATGGCTTCGGGCCGTCAAAGAATGTCACCAGGCGGGAACTGCAACTGATCAACACTGGACCAGTCACCGACGAGCATCTGCCAAAGTCCGTTCTGTCCGGCACTACGGCTGAGGCCATGGTGAACACGTTAGCACACCAACATGCGCCTCCAACATTTGAAGATATGGGGGGGGGCAATGGCAGCACTTGGTGCTAGCCTTGGACAGATTTTACAGGACAGTGTCCAAGGAACACCTTAGTTTTGTTTAACGTTGTTAGTAAATCGACTATATTACACCTTAAATAGACTTAAGATCAATAGTAATAGATTGCCTTGGTTCTGTACGTTTAGATACGTCCGATCTAAATCACCGGGACGGTGATTCTTTAGAGGAGGGATGTGTGTAAAGGTTTAGAATTGTAGTAAAGGTGTAACATTATAATATATTGGCACAGGCTCCCAAAGGGCTAGAGCGGCCGTTATTACACTGTAAGGAATTATGGTTGCATAAATTCCTTGTAATTACTTTTCATTAGTGATTGCAACACTATTTATCGCGGAGGTTATGATAGGATCCGGATTTTGGCTTCTTTTTTTTCATACCAAAGTGAGTGCACCACTGTTTATCGCGAAAGGTAAATTGAGATATATTGATGTATGCAATAACATTGAGTTGAAGAGGTATGGTCCACATCCTAATTTGAAGAGATAAGGTTGATTTATAGATTGAGTTGCAGAGGTATGATACAAATCCACTACGTTTCATGTACAAGTAGTTGGTCCAGGTGGTAACCCAAGTCATATTCGCAGCTACGCTACGTTATTGATGGGTTCTTTATTTTCCTGCAATGAACAAGTACGGTAATTACGGTTACGTCAGAAAATGCTGCAAAAGAATGACATTGTCTGACAATGATGTTTTGTCACATATGTTGCTACGTTTCTCTATGATAACCAATAAGAGTAGCTATGGTTGCATGAGATAGTCTGATTCTATGTTGTGTCTTTCTTGGGTGTGAAACTGGTTTTTAGGCAGTAATATGATATGTTGTTTTGCGGTATTTTCTTACCGATGATTTGCATTTTATATATGGGTACTGTTAGCTGTTATCATGGCTATAACCATGTTGTATGACGTTTCTTCTACGCTCACTGTTTACAATGTCCACCCGAATTTCTATGGTTTGATCGCCCATAGACAATAGGTGCAGTTATTGTTCCTGTAGAGATTTATGGATTTGTCAACCTAATTAGCCACAGTGCAACTTTTGGCATAGTTATAGTTCTTGATGATGCACTAGTGTTATTGTATTCACTTTCTCTGATATCGCGTGGTATTTCATTTTTATGTAGTCTTTTGCATGGTTTCGATTAGTTGCTTCTCAGCAAATTACGTACTTATTACGTATGTCTTCAGGTTTGTTTTTCAGGGATTCCTTCTTGTGACTATTCCATCTTGCGTTTCTCCTTAATTAATTACACTTTTTTGGGTATTAAGTATTTGGTCATTAGAATAATCATCTTGGATTCCTTATGTGTTCATTGGTTGAGTATGGAAAATGCAGGCATTTGGATGTTTAACAGAGGATTAAATAGTGTTGAGTATTTTGCTTAGTTGCTTGGCAGGTGTTGTTTATGCTATTGACATTTCAATTTTCATGTACATCCGTTATATTTGGTGGCCAGCAGTTCAGGAACAGACCATTTCTTATTTTAACCCTTGCTTATTTCAAGGAGACGTCCTTGGTCAAGTGTTCCAAATTGGGATAGGTTCCTCAATGGTTGATGTTGTAGCACCACTATTTTTTCTGAAGAGGATGGCTTATTAATTAGAATTGACATCAGTTTTGGATGTAGGTTTGCAGGTTGGCTTTTTATTGTAATATTGCGTGGTTTGATTTCAAACTTTGACTTTGAAATAGAGGACTTTTGATTACTTTGGTATACAGACAGTTCATGTGCAGAAATTACTTATCTTGGTTTTTACGTGATTTACCGTAGATAAATCACTAGTTGGGTGATGGAGGTGTAAGAAATTATGGTTGCATAAATTCCTTGTAATTACTTTTCATGAAATATTATAATTATTATATGAAGTTATAATTAACAGTATATTGTAGAAATGCAGTAGTCACGCTAGAAGCATAGCTTGGTGTCCTTAAACCAGTTACAACCAGTTGTCCGAGTTCGCTAAGGATAGACCAGGCATAGTTCTTGGATGAGTAGGAGCTTGACCACTGAGATGGCCGTAGGTAAGAGATACCAGCTCCTTATTAGTTAGTGCAGAGGTGCACTAGACCTGACGCTGACCAATAGAATGGCCAGGCGCATAGCAAGAGAGCGAAGTAGCCAGTATTTAAAGTGAGAGTAGTGCGCGAGAGAGAAGGAGGAGAGAGCACGCACGCACCATGTAACTTCACGTCTGGCGCCCACGGAGCCAGGCCAGTTAGACAATTGTATTGACTTCTGTATTATGCTGTCTGTATTAAAGTTCTTGAAACGAACACTTGGAAAAGTCTTCTGCGAATGATTGAGTAATTAGAATCTCTCTCCGTGAGTATCTGATTTCTAATGGACAGTGACACTGTGGCTGAACTGAATAGGTCATGGCTAACTGTCTAGGGGGTCAGTACGGAGGGGGAATATTGCGTTACGTGCCCAAGATTAGAACGCCGAGTCTACGACTATACAACAAGAGGCAGATGCTAATATGGGGCAAATCAGTAGACCGGCCAGTTCTAACACTGTGTTTACGGTAGCCTTGCTGGTAGGGAAGCTATGAGGATGTGGGAGTAGCGCGTCATCTGTCGGGCCATGTGGGAGTAACGCGTCATCGGTCGGGCCAGACCTTAAACGCCTGCCTGCGGCTGAGCCACGCAGATGGACAACGACGTAGACAGCGGCCGATCAACTATATAGTTCAGAGTTGACAGGTCTAAGTGTAGCGTGTGGAGGGAACCATTAGGTGTCAATTATACCAATAAGCAGTCTCACATCGTCAGTGTGTTGAGTTTGGTGTTCAACATCACGATCTCTTACACTAGTATTATAAAATTACCTGTATGTAAAATTATCTGTACAGACATATATATGTATTGTATGTATAGACACATACACTATATATAGGTGTGTATCATAGCTTTATGCAGAGACCAGTCCACTTGTCATTTGGACGGGTAAAAACCGTTCTGGACGGGTAAAGAATGAAGAAGCAAAATAAGGTCTTCCAAAACCATAGATAATGTTATTCCTGCATGAAGTCCTGGTGTGATGTATATATGATATATATATATATATATATATATATATATATATATATATATATATATATATATATATATATATATATTGTACATATATATATACAGCTGAGTTAAGATTAATTCTTGTAATCAATCTTGAGTCTACTATGTAAGATGAGGGGGTTTTGTCATTACCCTTATGTATGCTTCCAGAACTGTTTGGGTTATATAAATCATGCAATTTAAACATTGATGTGTTTAACCTTTTGTAGCAAGAATGCTAACTGCCGCGCTGACTGTCGTCGAAGACATCCGACAAGAGCAGCGGGAGCAGAGACGAATGTTGCAGCAGCTGCTGTCACGCCGCCCTCAGCATGAGTTGCCAGAAGAGGCAGGTGAACCCCCCGCGGACTTGAAACAGCCATGCACATCTGAAGAAGAGTTGCTCTGTCTGGAGAGAAAACTGGCGGACAAACGCTTCGAAAAGAAAATGGTTAGTCTGTATCCATTCTAAGAGCTTACACTAATTATGTTTCATTGAAATATCAAACCTTTAAGCTGTCTAAGTAGTTGAATGCTTTGCCATTCCATTATGTTCTTGTCCAGTCAATATTCAAGAAATAATCGACAACAGTAGACATATATTTCAGCAAATGTCCATCCAGCTTTATCATTACATCATAATGCTGGTCTGTGTTTCTATTTAATACTAGCACAAAACTTTATCTTTAAATTACCAAGTTAGGAACGACTTATTTGTTCCATATATTTTCTAAAGTTTTATTTGTTTGACTGCCAGGTGTACTGCAACACTTAGCACTACGAGTGTCGCTGGATTCCTCCTGCTGCAGGCTGTGACATGAGTGAAATAATTTTGAAAGCAATTCTAAAACCCAGTTTGTACAAATAATAGTCACTTTTTTTCGCCAGGTGACGCTACTGGGCACAGTAGGTGGGTGTGGCCTGAAGGATGTCTGCAGGAGGATTTGTCTGGAAATCCTGACAAACGACATCAGCATGGAATTCAACCTGACTGGTGCAAAAACAAGAAGTCATTCAACGCACTACAGTCGCTTAACAAAGTCATCCGCAGTAAGTAACTGTACAGTGTGTAGTGTAAATAATTAGTAACTGTACAGTGTATAGTGTAAATAATTAGTAACGGTACAATGTGTAGTGTAATTTACAATACACATTGTACAGTTACTAATTATTTACACTGTGTAAATAATTAGTAACTGTACCGTGTGTAGTGTAAATAATTAGTAACTGAACAGTGTGTAGTGTAAATAATTAGTAACTGTACAGTGTGTGGTGCAAGTAATTACTAACTGTACCGTGTGTAGTGTAAATAATTGTCAGGATAGGGACGCTTGAGAGAATTGCCCTAACATATATTGCTTATCGGCTTTCAGTTTATTTTACGAAATTAACATGTTAAATTTAATAAAAAATGAAAGATGACATTTTATTTTGTGAGCTTGTAGAAACAAATTGTAAAGCTATTGTGCAAGTTTATATGGTATCATAGCCAACATTTCTGATCTACCAGATAGACTGCATTTGGGGCAGGTGTAAAATTTAAAACACATCACAGTGAGAAGCAATGATGGCATAGCAAGTATTTCGTGTATTGGTCTTGCGATATTATTTTGAGATATATGCAATGGTATCTTACTATTTTCGTATTTTAATTGCAGAAACTGTCAGGAGAAATGAAGACACAAAGGACGCCACAGACAAATCAATCCAGGAGTGTCTTTCGAAGTGGTTCACTGGGGCCAAAGACATGAATGGGGGAGGGTCAAGAGGACGACACCAGACATTGTAGAGATACTGCTATCTGAAGAAATTTAAATAAAATCTGTCACCAGAGAAAAATGGTTGCATATTTCTTTTCTATAATGAAATATTAGGATGTGAGATGCCTACATGATGTCTCCGCAAACCGTGGACGTCAGTGAGGTCGAACAATTGATTTCATCAGTCGCAACATTATCTAACTTAGAAAATAATTTTATTTTTATATGTTTATATTTTAACATATTTACTTTTTAAAGGCTATTTATCTGTATGTATCAATTGTATGTTTTTTACCTTAAATAAATGTGTGTGACTATGTATGTATAAAACTAGAAATATATATACAATATACACATGTTGTTCTTGCGTTGTATCATGTTCTATACGACAGCCCGGCCGCGCTTAGGTTTTCGTACACGGCAATACTACAGAAGATAATCCACGTGCCCTGCGCACGCGTGACGCGCACGCGCAGTAAGCGGACAGGGGCCGTCGACGGCGATACGTTGACGTCAGCGCAGCCGTTGACAAAGTGTCCGAGTTGGAAACAACTGGCCGCTGTCGTGCGCGGGCCGGATAGAAGCGTGTCATTGGGTGCACACTGTTTCCGGTAGTAACAACCACCCGATGCAGTCGCACGGTGTCGCTGAATGTCACGTCGACGGTGCTGCCATTGCGCGGATCCTGCGCCCAGAAGTATTTATCGCCGCTGTGCGCCTCCTGCGGATGATAACCCTTTTGTGCCGTCATGTACGACGCTACGACGGCGCTTGGGGTGTTCGGCTGCGAGTTGGTGCCGTCGTGGAAACACTCGTCCTTGAGCTTGTTATCCTTCGCCGCGTTCACCCGCAGCGACGACTTCGACGTGTTGGAAGAGCGTCGGCCGACAAAGGATCACGTCGCGTTGCACCATCGCCATTCGGAACATGTTGATGAGGAAATCGACGGGCTGCTCCTGGTAGAACAGCAGCAGGAACTGTGCGGACGAGCGCAGATCGGTCGAGCGGAGAAGCTTGTCGATGAAACCGAGTGAGGAGAAGTCAACGAGCGTCCAGTTGCGGCGGTGGACGGACAGAACAGACTGGTGAGAAATCGCTCGATGGACGGGACGAACCCTTTGGCGCATCTCACGATCTTCGATCTGGATATAGTAACGTGACATCGGCGCGAAGTCGACGACCTGCGACAGGAGAACAAGTTGACATTATGTAGTCAACCAACACGAATGGATAAGTTTATATTTGTGTCTAGTTGCACACATGGGCGTACAAGAATTTAGGTTGCACTATATTCTAGTTCGCGGTTTATCTCAGACGTAAAGTAATCATGAAGATAACATAAATTTGATAGGCCTTGTTAGATGAACATGCTTGCAATGGTTGTGTAGTGTAACTCTCATTAATTCATCAGTATAACAATGAGCGTCACAGGGGCGTAGCTAGGCATAAATGCAAGTGGAAGCACTGATTAATGATATCAATCTAAATTCTATCATCGGGGTCTGGTGCTACAAAATCTTGTGCAGCATGTGTGGCGATCCAATTAGTTGACACAGAGCATTTTAAGTCACAATATATCAGGCAAATAGAACATGCTAAGGCGTAAATAGAAAAATACACGGTATGTTTACTGCGTGAAACATACTGAAAAGGCTTGAACGGTTATTATACCATATTATACATAGCATATGTTTGAATGTGCAACTCATTCATTGTATGCTTTAAAATAACCTATGTACTCATTCTAGTAATTAAAAAAAGTTGCAATAGTTACAGCCTTTTAATAGTAAGCCAAGATAAATACTGTAAATTGTACATGTGTCATATCAAAGAGTTAAAACAAGTAAAAGCTGATATTTTTAAAGAACATCGGTTCAGGTACTACACCCGCCTTCATTAGGGACTAAATAATAGGGCTATGCGCATGTTTTTCTGATGTCTGAACTGATGAATGATGCATTTAGTATCCAACTCTGTGTCCTTGTGGACGTGCATCAAGGCCAGTCCCGACATGCGCTCAGTTGACACTGTAGAGCGCAGATAGTTCTTGAGACGCAGCATTGCGCTGTAAGGGCGATCTGGCGTGGTTGTCGATACAGATATCACCATCAGTACTATGACACCAATGTACATGCTGGATTATAGACCGGGGTTGATTTCTTGAATCGTCGAGTGTGTCTGGTTTCTCTGGGACATACACCATTTCTCATATTCCTTTCCAGTGATCCACTTCATTTTGTAGTTCACGCAGATTTCCAGGCATGTCGTCTTTGAACACTTCGTACAGCTGGGCTATTCTTTCTGGTGTCATATGCACCAGTTGATTCAGTGTGATGTAGGCCTATACTGAGCCACGTAGCAATCTTGAGCCATTAATGCATGATTGGTTGGTACATCGCCCTCTTCTTGTACTGTCAGTGGGAACATTTTCGCGGTATCTTTGTTTTCCAGCACGGGTTGCTCGGTTGAACTTCGAATTTCGTTGCCAGTTCCGCAGATCCTTCATATAATTATAGTAATGTTGTCAGAGGAAGTAGGCTTTTGGGTACATGCTCAATCGTTACCAATGTGATGATGAAGTCAAACCTTTGGATTGACAACATGTAGCTCCATGCTTTGCCATTCCCATCATCCTCCAGATATTCCAGAGCAGACACTACAACTGTCAAGGCAGACCTGAATGTGTACAGTGCATTGGCACGTCTAGCCCATCTCGGCTCACAGAGCGACTGTAGTTTGGTTTTGTTGTTCGTGCCAGTTTTAGCTTCTAATCTTTTAATCTTAGCCCATGGACATCTAAACATTGATAAATTGTTTCAAGTAAATTCGTATTTACCCGGCTGCTGCATTGCCAAGATAGCCTTCAGGCGGAGGCGTCTATTTGTTCTGTGCACACGGGTCTGGAAACTGAGGACAGCAGTAAAATCTTATCAAAATGTTGACAAACTGCTACAAGTGAATGATGACGCTTTCGTTGCCAAAGGCTATGAACATATCTGGGCATCCTCTGGCCTCCGTTTGAAGTGGGCATTTTGCGGTTGCCTTATCGATGTGGAAGCACGTGCGTACGGCTAGCTACGCCCCTGAACGATATGAAAGCAGTTATTGTTTACGTCACTAACCACCGGTCTCTATGGATTAACAAGACGTGTCAAACAATTGTAGGAAGTGCAATATTCTTATTGTCATCACTAGTCCCCTGTAATAATATGTTGTTATAATTACATGTCACGTAAAAGCAGATGTATGGGTAGAAAACAGAAATCCATTCGGAGACTTTGTTATACGCTCTTTTGCGGCGGCGAAGTTTACGTTTTACAGAATTATCCATGACAGTGCTGCATTACATATAGCACGTAACATAACATCGTTAGCAAAATTGTGAATGTTGTTTTTTGAATTTCTTCACACCATAATTAACATAATTTGTTGTACACTGGAAGTGTAACACACGTTTGACCCTATCGAATTCGTTGAAATTTAAAGCGGAAACTGTGGGATAACGTGAGCAGAAAACGGAGACCTGTTTGGCGCGCCAGTACACCCGCTCCTTGGCGTCGTTGAAGTTGCGCTTGAGGCCGTCGAGTGGCGGGTAGACGTCGCGTGCCACCTGCACGACGTGGGTGAGGCCGCTGTCGATGTGCCGGCCGTAGCGCTCGACGATCGCCGCCGACAGGCTACTGTCACTACGGGTCACGGTCCGGTAAAAACGACGGTATTGGAACCCAGCATAAAGCCCGAATACTAATGGAATACTAATATATTCAGCAGCGTAAAAAGGAACGGATAGAATTCATGAGTACAATACAGGTCATCTTGGAAGAGCACACGATACGATGTAGGCTGTCCTAAAACCGAAATCATATCATAAATTGGTGAAACTTCTCTGCTTGACACGTACGTACGTCGTGGTGTCGTAGAGATTATTTTGTTTAATAATTATTTATTTTTATTATGATTAATTATTGTAAATTAGAAGTACTGGTTTCGTTTGCAGTAGGGATAATGTTGAATGTTTTGTCTCTTTGGACTGTGGTGATGCCTCGTGTAAACCGTTCGCATGAGTGGATGAGAGTGCTAAGGCAAGTTGGCAAGGACAACATAATATTACTAATTACTTGGCAATGGTCTAATATAAAATATTACTTATTGTAAACCTAGACATTATATAATTCCTATGAAGTATTTATTTTGTTATGATAACACTAGCACTACTTTAAATGCTGGTGCCATCTAGCGGATACATCATCAATCAGAAACGGCCGCGGTGGATGTGATGTGAAATTGCCAGTTTTTTTATGAAGTGCTTATTGATTTCGACGTTATAGTCGCAAGAGGGCGAATGCGATTGTAGTACTGTGGGTTGTTGGGCATTACGTTAGCCATACACCGATGTGGCGTAGACGTACATTACTTTATAATATATATATATATATATATATATATATATATATATATATATATATATATATATATATATATATATATATATATATAGTTCAATGATCCAAGTATAAACTGACCAATGCCCGTCAAATACGTCATCAACTTCTCATGATCTCATTTGCATACGGCATGCAGTAAGCACTTGGGAAACAAATATGGACCTAACCATGATCAGTAAAAATGTTGACCATCTCAAAAACACTATGAGACGTTGAAATTGTCACAGCGCCGCTCCGTGAGATTGAAGACGGGATGGACTATTTGGAGAATCAGTGGAGGCGAAACAACATGCGCATAGGCAGTGTCGCAGAACGTGCAGCAAAACGACGTGAAGATCGAACGGGCGCACAGAGCAGTCGGAAACGATCTCTCGGGCAAATCGAAGACAGTGGTTGTGACGTCTGAAAATTTCAAACAATGCGACGTGATTCTGAAGGCTGCTCGTAAAGAGAAACTCTGTGGTGTGTGTGTGTGTGTGTGTGTGTGTGTGTGTGTGTGTGTGTGTGTGTGTGTGTGTGTGTGTGTGTGTGTGTGTGTGTGTGTGTGTGTGTGTGTGTGTGTGTGTGTGTGTGTGTGTGTGTGTGTGTGTGTGTGTGTGTGTGTGTGTGTGTGTGTGTGTGTGTGTGTGTGTGTGTGTGTGTGTGTGTGTGTGTGTGTGTGTGTGTGTGTGTGTGTGTGTGTGTGTGTGTGTGTGTGTGTGTGTGTGTGTGTGTGTGTGTGTGTGTGTGTGTGTGTGTGTGTGTGTGTGTGTGTGTGTGTGTGTGTGTGTGTGTGTGTGTGTGTGTGTGTGTGTGTGTGTGTGTGTGTGTGTGTGTGTGTGTGTGTGTGTGTGTGTGTGTGTGTGTGTGTGTGTGTGTGTGTGTGTGTGTGTGTGTGTGTGTGTGTGTGTGTGTGTGTGTGTGTGTGTGTGTGTGTGTGTGTGTGTGTGTGTGTGTGTGTGTGTGTGTGTGTGTGTGTGTGTGTGTGTGTGTGTGTGTGTGTGTGTGTGTGTGTGTGTGTGTGTGTGTGTGTGTGTGTGTGTGTGTGTGTGTGTGTGTGTGTGTGTGTGTGTGTGTGTGTGTGTGTGTGTGTGTGTGTGTGTGTGTGTGTGTGTGTGTGTGTGTGTGTGTGTGTGTGTGTGTGTGTGTGTGTGTGTGTGTGTGTGTGTGTGTGTGTGTGTGTGTGTGTGTGTGTGTGTGTGTGTGTGTGTGTGTGTGTGTGTGTGTGTGTGTGTGTGTGTGTATCTTCTGTTCTGTATTCTGTATAGTGTGGGCTTACAATACATATACATTACATCCTTAATTTATCACCAACTGTGGCCACCAAAATATATATTTATTATTATGTTCCGCTGTATGGTTCATCTCAAAATCACTTTTTATCTGCAGAACTAGATCCGCTCGTCACGTATTAATGAGAGTAGCCGACGTTTCTGTACATGGTAATAATTATAAGGATAGGATGAAATTCGATACCCATTCAAAACTTCGTATATTCAAGCCTTTTCCGCTAAACGTTTTGATTCAAAATTCGAACAAAATCATCCTTTTCGAACAATTATGTTCTTTTTCCCCGCAACCGGATCGCAGCAAACTCGTACAAGCAACAATAAGCCAGTTTAAAAAACGTAGGAAGTGCGCACGTAATCAATTAATCAGCATCAGAAAGCCGTGCTCACGCGCTGCTGTAAAGAAATGCAAGCTAACAATGACGTATGCCAATAGATTTGGCTGCTACAATTATCGTTTATGACTACGCAAAATGATTTTGTTTCTTGCGCCTCTGAGCTTGAATTATCAACGACATAGGCGACAAAGAAGTGTTGTTGGTGGTGTTATTATTATGTTTTTGGCGACATCCAACCTCGTCGTGTCTTGTCTGGTGTTGTTGGTATACTGACCAACACTCCTGGTGGAGTCAAACGGTCAGGGTTGGGTGCGCATGCTTGTAGGGTTATTATTCATGTATCAAATCTTGTCTAAAATGTGTTGGTTCAGGAATGTTAACAACTGCATCTGGGAGGGAATTCCAACCTCTTATTGTTCTAGGGAAATGTGAATTTTTTTAGCAGTTCTTACTGGCGTGAATAGTTTTAAATGCTGTATTCCCCTCCCCCTTCCCTTTCCCCTTCCCCTTCCCCTTCCCCTTCCCCTTCCCCTTCCCTCCTTCCCTTCCTTCCCCTTCCCTTCCCCTTCCCTTCCCTTCCCTTCCCCTTCCCTTCCCCTTCCCCTTCCCCTTCCCCTTCCCCTTCCCCTTCCCCTTCCCCTTCCCCTTCCCTTCCCTTCCCCTTCCCCTTCCCCTTCCCCTTCCCCTTCCCCTTCCCCTTCCCCTTCCCCTTCCCTTCCCCTCCCCTCCCCTTCCCCTTCCCTTCCCTCCCCTCCCCCTCCCCCCCTCCCCTCCCCTCCCCTCTCCCTGCCCTCCCTCCCCCTCCCCTCCCCTCTCCTCTCCCTCCCCTCCCCCCCCTTCCCCTTCCCCTTCCCTTCCCCTTCCCTTCCCTTCCCCTAAGCTATGAAAATAAGAGATATGAAGGATAATAAATCACTTGGAGTGGATGGGATTCCTCCCAAATTACTACTGGAAATTGTAGAACAAATCAGCATACCGCTTGCAACAGTGTTCAATTTGTCATTAGAGGAGGGAATAGTTCCGTTAGAATGGAAAGAAGCAAACATTATACCATTATTTAAAAAAGGTTCGAGAAACAAGTCAGAGAACTATAGACCAGTGAGTTTAACATCGGTGATTTGTAAACTATTAGAAAGACTAATTAAAGATCACCTGGTTGATTTTCTTGTTAAAAATAAATTGATAAACCCATCTCAACATGGGTTTTTAAAAGCGAGGTCATGCTTAACAAATATGTTATGTTTTTTGGAAGATGTCACAAAGTGGCTAGATGAGGGATCACCAGTAGATATAATCTACTTAGATTTTAAAAAAGCCTTTGACAAAGTGCCACACCAAAGACTACTACTTAAACTAAAGGCCCATGGCATAGGAAATGGAATGATCAACTGGATAGAAAAATGGCTTATTGATAGAAGACAAAGAGTAGTAGTTGATGGGGAGGTTTCAAACTGGAAAGCGGTTTTGAGTGGAGTACCGCAGGGATCAGTACTGGGACCTATTTTATTCTTAATATATATCAATGATTTGGATGATGACATAACAAGCAAGTTGTTGAAGTTTGCGGACGACACAAAAGTGTTTAGGAAAATTAAAAGTGATGCAGATAGACAGCATTTACAAGATGATCTTAATAAGTTGATAGAATGGCCTGAGAAGTGGCAAATGCTGTTTAATTTTGGAAAGTGTAAGTGCCTTCACACAGGACATGGGAATAAACATGCACAATATACAATGGGTGATACTGTACTAAATACTACCTTAAAGGAAAAGGACTTAGGGTTAACTATTAGTGCTGACATGAAGGTATCAGAGCAGTGTGGAATTGCAGCAGCGAAGGGAAACCAAATTCTTGGATTAATTAGGCGAAATATAGTGTACAAAGAAAAAGAACTAATAATACCGCTGTACAAAACAATAGTTAGGCCTCACTTAGAATATTGTATACAAGCATGGAGGCCATATCGCAAGAAGGATATTGATATGCTAGAAAGAGTACAAAGGAGAGCAACCAAAATGATACCGAAACTCAGGAATATTAGTTATGAAATGCGTCTAAAAGAATGTGGTTTAACAACACTAGAAACCAGAAGATTGAGAGGAGATCAGATTGAGGTGTTTAAAATATTGAATGGATATGAAAATATTGACAGAAATATTTTTTTCACAGTCAAGGAAGAGAGAAGGACTAGAGGACATGGAGTTACATTAGCAAAGAAGCAGTGTAGACTAGATATTAGAACATTTTCATTTTCACAAAGAACAGTAAACGAATGGAACAGATTATCAGCTGATTGTGTAGGTGCTAGTAGTGTTAATATATTTAAAAATAAAATCGACATATACCTAAGACGGTCGGGGTATACTTAGATAGATAGGTTGGACTCTCGATAAGCCAAATGGCTTCCTAGTCCACCTGCCATCTAGAGTTGAATCTCTAGGTGGCAATCTTGTTAAATCTTGTTAAATCTTCTTCCTTCTTCCTTCTTCCTTCTTCCTTCTTCCTTCTTCCTTCTTCCTTCTTCCTTCTTCCTTCTTCCTTCTTCCTTCTTCCTTCTTCCTTCTTCCTTCTTCCTTCTTCCTTCTTCCTTCTTCCTTCTTCCTTCTTCCTTCTTCCTTCTTCCTTCTTCCTTCTTCCTTCTTTCTTCTTCCTTGACAGGGACAGGGTTCTTGCCTAAAGGCTGGTGAAAATGAACTGACGATCGGTGGCGGACACTAACACGCATTCAACACTGCCCAAGTCGGGTCGTTACCGAGCACTGATTATTATCTTTCTTCTTTCTTCTTTCTTCTTTCTTCTTTCTTCTTTCTTCTTTCTTCTTTCTTCTTTCTTCTTTCTTCTTTCTTCTTTCTTCTTTCTTCTTTCTTCTTTCTTCTTTCTTCTTTCTTCTTCCTTCTTCCTTCTTCCTTCTTCCTTCTTCCTTCTTCCTTCTTCCTTCTTCCTCCTTTCTCCTTTCTCCTTTCTCCTTTCTCCTTTCTCCTTTCTCCTTTCTTCTTTCTTCATTCTTCATTCTTCCTTCTTCCTTCTTCCTTCTTCCTTCTTCCTTCTTTCTTCTTTCTTCTTCCTTGACAGGGACAGGGTTCTTGCCTAAAGGCTGGTGAAAATGAACTGACGATCGGTGGCGGACACTAACACGCATTCAACACTGCCCAAGTCGGGTCGTTACCGAGCACTGATTATTACGTCACTCCGTCGCAGTCACGTGACTGGGCCATTTGCAAGAAATACTTTGCCAACATTGCATTACTCCAAACGAATGGGAGATATGTTAATTTGTTGTAAGAAATACAGTATAATTTCAGAGTATAAATAGAATTGCTCCTCGCTAAGGGTAACAATAATTCCAGGAACCAGGCTAGCCCGTGCACTACAAGGCAACGTCAACGTTATTTGGTTTCACGTCATCCAGACTGTGTATTACGTTATATGGAATGTATGGTCGCTTCCGCCTGCGTGCCTCAAGTCGCCTTACCCCCGTTACAAAAATACCATTCAAATACCATTGAATGGTACTAGGGGGTATTATGGCCAAGGGTATTTGAATGGTATCTGCATGGTATTTGAATGATATTTTGGATTTCTGTACCGTTCAATGCTTTTGCTCTTTTCTCCATTATTTCTAGGTCACTATTAATGCAATCACACATCGCAATTTCGGTCTTCCTCGCCTCCATTTCCCTTCAACTATCTGTGCATCTGCTCTCTTTGCCAGTTTTTCATCTGCCATTTTTTCTACATGACCAGCCCATGTATTCCTCCTCAATTTTTTCTTGGAATTTTCCTTCACTCCAACCTCCACTTTCATTTCATCCATTTTCTCTATGTATCAGCTCTCTTAACTCCCACGATTATTCTTACCAGATTTTTTTCACAAACCAGCAGTTTCTCCAATTGATTCTCTGTTAGTGCCATCATCTCTAGTGCATTCTAGTAGTGCTATATAAATGCTTTTATTCATCTAGTGCTATATAAATGCTTTTATTATTATTAGTATTCATGTATGCCGGGGTAACACACGAAATGAGCACATTTCCTCTACGTTTATCTGATATGCGTCTATCTCCCATCACCCCATCGCCTTTCCTTTAAGCGATTGGCCCAGCTGTAATCCTCATTGTAACCAAAGCAATTAATCTAGTGGATTTTGCACTTTGCACTGGGAAAATGCCGCTTCCTATCGTGAATTTATAAATTGTAATACACAACGTTACACATTGTGAAGTTACTGGTTGAACGCCAACGCCACATCATCTATGTTAAGGTAGGTATATTGAATTATTGTTTCATCAGAGTAAGTGACTACGTTTTGATATTTGTCTTGGTCTTTGTCAGCAGGATTGGGAGAGTAGCGCGAGGAATGTGGTGAAGCATTGGGTTCGTGTCTCTTTAATAATGTGTCGTTTCTCTCTTACTTTCTAACTTTGACGCCGGTTTTGCTAAACAGCCACCTACATTGGTAAGTGAATTTGGTTGTCATGTCGGTATTCATTTTAAGCGAGTTTGGTTTGAATTATGTATGTGTGTGTGTGTGTGTGTGTGTGTGTGTGTGTGTGTGTGTGTGTGTGTGTGTGTGTGTGTGTGTGTGTGTTGTGTGTGTGTGTGTGTGTGTGTGTGTGTGTGTGTGTCGTGTGTGTCTGATATATATATATATATATATATATATATATATATATATATATATATGTGTGTGTGTGTGTGTGTGTGTGTGTGTGTGTATATATCATTATTATCATCGTCATCGTTGTGCAGCCATAGTGTCCCGTGGTTGGGCGAAGGCCTCAGCATGCAGCTTCCACATCTGCCTATCTTGCGCTTTCCTCTGCCAGACGGTACCCTTCCAGTAGTCGTCTAGTTCATCCCTCCAACGTCTCGCCTGTCTTCCTCTAGGTCCTTTCATTTCGTAGGGTTTCCAGGTGGTGATACGCAGTGTCTATCTGTTATCCCGTATCCTGTATCCCGTATCCTGCTGACGTGCCCTGCCCAGGTTCACTTCCGTCTTTTGACTTGTTCAATCATGTCTGTGACCTTGGCCTTTTCTCTTACCCAGATGTTTGTTTTTCTGTCCCGGTATGTGACGTTTAACATACTCCTTTCCACGTTTGTTTTTGCGGCTGCTAACTTGTTCTTTGCATGGGTGGTGAGTGCCCATGTTTCCGCGCCGTATGGCATTGCTGGAAGTACGCATGAGTTCTCTTCAAGCATGTTCCAATGTTACCCTTGAAGATATCGCGGTGCTTGGCGAATGTTGTCCATCCGGCCGTGATTCTTCTTTGAATCTCCTTGTCTTGGTTTTTGTCTCTGGTGCTATGTCTCTGTCCCAGGTAGATGTAGCTTTCAACGTTCTCGATCTGAGTGTTGTTTATATATATTGGTGTGTCGGCTTCCATCATCACCTTTGTCTTCGACTTGTTCATCTTCAGACCCTGGTTGTCACTTTCATCAGCTAATTCTTGTAGCATTTGTTGTAGCTCATGTGGTGTATTAGCGCATATGAGTATGTCGTCGGCGAAGCGAAGATGACAAAGGTATTCTCCTTCTATCTTCAAGCCTTTAGTTTCCCAAGTCTGTCATCGGAATATGCTTTCGAATGCTGCCGTGAACAGCTTGGGCGATATGATATCTCCTTGTGATACACCTCTCCTGGTGTTGATCTTGTTGCTTTCTTTGTGTAGGTGGACTGTCATCGAGCTGTTGGTGTAAATTTCCTTCAGGAGTTCGATGTACACATCTTCTATTCCCTGATCTTGACGCGAGGTCAGTACTGCTAGAGTTTGCACTGAGTCGAAGGCTTTCTCGTAGTCGACGAATGCGATGCAGAGTGGGATATTATATTATCTGCACTTCTCCTTCAGTTGGTTTAGGATGTGGTTGTGATCTGTCGATTAGTATCCGCTTCTGAATCCAGCTTGCTCTCGTGGGTGGTTATCGTCGATTGTCTTCACTAGCCTTTTCGTCAGTACTTTCGTGAGTACTTTATAGATATTTTATAGAAGACATGTCGGTCTGTAATTCTTAAGCTCTTTTTCTTTCCCTTCTTGAAGGGTATTCGTCTTTCTGATAAGCATTTAGTGTACAGCTTAGCAAGTATCTTCGAGATGGTGTATCTTCTCCTGCTTTCAGTGTATCGATGTGTATATGGTCATTGCCTGTTGCTGTGCCATTCTTCATATCTCGTAGTGCTACTTCCACCTCCCATGGCGTTGTCTCTGGTACCTCTTTTGGGTCAATGTGGATTATGGCATTCTGTTCACTGTCGTATAGCTCGGTGTAGAATTCTTCTATTCGTTCTATGATCTTATCTTGATCACGGATTTCTCTACCCTGCTTGTCCCGGAGTGTGATCAGTCTGTCTTGGCCTAGCATCTGCGTTCTTCGGACATTCTTGAGGCTCTTTGATGCCATGATTGTTTCTCGTATGGTCTCATGGTTGTATTTCCTGATATCCTCTCTTGCTTTCTTTTTGATGGTCTAGCATATTTCTGCGTACTCTATTCCTTGTTTATTGTCGCCGTTTCCCGCCACTTATTGTCGTTTCGTCATCAGCGCTCGTGTTGGTGATGATATCCTCGATTTTTGTGGCTTGTTAATTGCCTTGGTTTCTCTTGATGCGCTTTTTGGACCAAGCCTGTGTTGGTTTCGCTCATGGTGTCGATGTCCTTTAGTTCTTGTAGTGTCTCGAATCGGTTTCTCGATTTAAGTTAGAATTCGGTCTTCTTTTATCCTATTCGTGTGGCGTCTACTCTTGGTGGCCTCCTGGTCATAATTGTTTTTCCTTTCCACCTCTACGTCCTGTTTGATCATAACCAGTCTGTGGTTACTTCCAAACTTGACTTGGTTGATCACTGTCATGTCTGTGGCGATATCTGGCCTGTTTGTTAGGATGTGTGTATGTATATATATATATATATATATATATATATATACATAATTTTTTTTTGGTTGTCGGATGGCCCCCTCCAATGCAAAATCCTGGCTACGCCACTAATGTAATCAGACTAATGTGGTTGCATACATTCAGCAGCACATCGTCACAGCACATGTCGCAACCCTGAAACCACCAGCGAATTGCTTTCAGTTTTAGTGTGCAATAACATTCATTGTTCATATTTCATTTCATTTGTAGGCTGCCTTATGTATGTGCAATAGATATAAGTTAATTGTTTGTTCTTAGACAATGATTCTGTTACCTATTAATAACTTAAAATACGCCTACATGCAATTCCATATAGCGCACAGGCACAGCGCCAACGTTATGGGCGCTACGCCGGCAAAGCGCCCAAACTGGATGCATGCACATAATTAATCACACAACAAAAACATAATGATTATTTTTAAGCATTATAGCATAGTTGCATCTTTTCTTGATCACGAACATGCGTTGTATGCTGCCACCTAGCGGATAGTAATGCATATGTGTCCTATCGCTATCGGCATCGTTGCTTTGGGAGGCCTGTTTTTTATCATGAAGAAAGGGAAATTACCTCGAATTGTGTGGTTTTCTGTGTTTACCAAAACATTTTTACATCGCTATTAACTATCCCGTCAAAATCCTCGACGAAATAGACTACGACAAAATGCGTGACATGCATCCAATAGGTGGTGCCAGTGTCGGGATTTGATAACTTCGACACGTTGACAGTTTACGCTATCAATTGATTATCTATGTATCATAATGCGGTGTTGCAAGAGAACATAATTGTTGGGAACGTCTGCTGACGACAGTTATCTAGTAAGCTTAGCAGATATTGATATTTAACACAAATTCACCGTAAAATTTGCACGGTCCGTTGCGACAAAGGGCCGTAAATACACACAATATCGCCCACATAACATTGGCATAGTTCCGACTGCGAGTTCTCGTAGAAATAGCCACAGAGACGTGTAACAGATCTCAAATACGCAACCTGGAAGGATGCGGCGGTTAAATGTCATCAACAGGAAACATGCATTGAAGAAAGTAAAGGAGCTCGACGCCTTTCCCAAGGTTGAGGGCAGTTACCAAGAAAAAACTGCGACAGGAGGAGGAAGTAAGTTGTGTTACTGTTAGTCCTGCTTGGACAGTCACCCGTATAACGACTAACTTAGCTTGCCTAAGGAGTAAGGTTATGATTAGGATGAGACTATCCCCAGAGCAATGACGTTCTGCGAATTAGGGAAACAGAGCCAGTAATAAAAAAACAGTATTCGCAGAATCTCTGTTCACTAGTGTAGACAAAAGTTTTTAAAAATGATAAGTAAAACATATGAACATTGTTATATGGAACTGAACTAGAGAAACTAAAACTAAAACAAAAGTGGCAATGTTGACTTGTAATTTATATTATGTATTAATCAAGAAATAAAATTATATATAATATATAGCAATCACAATATATATATATATATATATATATATATATATATATACATATATATACCATGCCTGCTGTACCTTGACTGGGGATTGAACACTGGCGTGACAGGCAGAACCACTACACCAACCGCACCTCTCTCTACACTATCCACGCTTCTTGCTTCGACATTGTTAGGACAGTAATAAGTACTATTACTGTCCTAACAATGTAGAAGCGTGGACAGTCTAGAGAGAGGTGCGGATGGTGTAGTGGTTAACATTTAGAAAAACTTAAATGAACACATGCCAACTGTATTTAGTAAGCAGCTAATCAAACTTACGCACTGAGATCCAGACATGGGGTCAAATACATTGAAATGTGTTTAAATACAAATACTCTTGAGGGATTCAAATACGGTAATAGTTACAAATACTTTTAAATGCAAAAGTATTTAAATACAAACACTGGAAAGTAGTTTAAATACTTTTTTCAAATATTTCCATTTTCAGGATATATTAGTTTACTAATTTATTACATAAAAGAAAAGTAAATCATAGATCGAGACATCTATAGTTTATGTGCATAATTAGTATTTTGCTCATTCGAGAGGCAGACCAGTGCTGCCTACAGGGTGTGTTGTTAATGCTAATTATATCAGTGACAACTGAATCAGAAACCCCTATCCACAGAGGTAGAGATCATAAATTCACAATATGTTGTTTGTTAAGTTAAGCTACAAGGACCATAATAAAATCCCAAGTTGCCCTCAGAGAAGAGACAATGCTACAGACTGCTAGGATCTTGTTAGGAAGTGTGACAGCTCAATTTGAAAAACAGCCTGGAGACCAGTGTCAGCCTGCAGCCTGACTAAAGAACTAAGGGGATATTGACCTATGGTCACTGTCAGGTGCAAATCCATCCTCTGGCACTGAGCAAACAAATGTTGTGGTCACTGCCAGGGCACTTGCTGTTAAGTGTCTTCTTCAGTAACTAATTTTTTTGGGTAAAGTTGCAGTGAAGGTAATCAGTTTGGCAGGCATAACATGTGATCTTGAAACGGAAATGTTGATACTGAAAATGTATTTTGAAAAGTATTTTTAAATGTCAAATACTTTAGGAAAGTATTTAAATACAAATACTTTTAATTCCTAAACATCAAATACAATTACAAATATGTATTTAAATAATAAATACTTTCAAATACAATTGCTTAGGTCTGATTACCCAATAAACATTGTTTCCTACCTGCTCTGCAAATATTAATTCGCAGAGTAGTGACGTCACTGCTCTCAGTGCTCTGCTAATACTGGCAGAGTTTCCCTAATTCGCAGAGCAGTGACGTGATAGACGTCACTGCTCTGCAAATAGCCAGAGGGTATGATTGTTCATAAACTAAGTTAAACGTTTAATCGTTTATTACCAGTTGAAAGATCGTCATGGAACTGTATGAATAAATATAATATAAAATTTCATGTGCCATTTATATGGCATATATAATTTTATATATGTATACATATGTGTTTATCACTGTGTCTGTCTAAATATGTTATATTGTTAGGTGTATTATTAATAATAAGGCCTGGACATTGATATTCAGTTGTGACAGGATTGTGTTGCTTTGTTTAATCACAATTATGTCAAATACTTTTTGTAGTTTCTCTAAAACATTATGTTTATTATTAATATTAATCTTGTATGCTGGTGTTTGGATATACCTACTGGTGTTTGGATAGACCTACACTGTCATTTAATGCCTCTACCTTGGCTTGTATTAATGTTACCAATAATTTTTTGCTGAATGATAATGATTACCTTCATGAAACTACTGTTTCAGTTTCAATCGTTGTGCTGATATTAATCGTCATACTGGTGTGGTCAGAATTTGGCTACTACACCGCAACTGAACTCGTCTATAAGTATGAAGTGGATTCTGATCACAGCAGGTAATATGTTATTAGAAACATGTTTGTAATCTTATATTAGTACCCGTGGACAGCTTTCTAATTGTATATAATGGTTAGACAATAATGTGAAACTATCAGATTTAGCAGAATGACTTGGCTCTGAACAGGCTTTTAGCCTGAGCTAAATTAGTGAGAAATTAGGGCAAATACAGCTGTATGAACAAATACTTTGTAGAATTGTTTTGCAGATTTCCTGTTAGTGTTTGGTAAAGTAATTTGTTAATCACAGTTATCACGCATAGACAATATTTGTAGTTATAAATTTGTTCACTTACCCGTGTAGCGTCTGTTACCAATACACATGTATGCATTGTTTTCCAGTAAACTGAACATAAACATGGACGTAACAGTGGCTATGAGATGTAGTGGTAAGTGTATTTAACTAATTGACTATTGCAGGTTTTAAATGGAGCCAATTAATTTGTTCTTCTGTCTCGAATTAGCTGGTATTTAATTTTAAATTGTATTTAAATCTACTATGTTGAACGAGGGATAATGAATATTACATTGTTGATTACATTGGACATTGGTGAAATGGTTTATCTTACCCAGGCCTAATATTTTTGCTCATCCAAAAAATCCTAGTACATCATATGCACATGCAAGTCTTGACTTTCACATAATTAGTAAACAAATTTATTAGCATTGTCTACCTACCAAGTACTCCTTGGTATGAGGATGAGGGTTTGCTCCAAATAGAAGGACAATGAATTTAGGCCATGCAAGTTAAAAGAAAATATTACCTCCCAGTAGCCCTGCGACCGTGTCAGAGGTCAGGGCAGCCCCCATTAGTCCAATTCATCGGACAGTATGCCTTCAACATAGTTACCTATATATAGTTAGAGGAACATTGTATTAATTGATGAATTAATAAAAAACAAGAATAAAAGTTCGCCTTTCCATTAATGCCAATAGTATGTGTTAGCCTAATTCTTCATGCTACCCCTGTATTAGCTAGCTGTGAATGTGAAGGCTGCATGTTAAAATAAATATACGCTGTGTAGGTTTGTTTTAACAGAAAAGTTTCATAATCTCCATCTTACACAATGACATGCCTCATTTTACCACAGTAACAGGGTACGTGCCATAGAAGTACAGTACAGTGTATACTATTACTGTTATCATAAAGATAAGGCAGAAAGAGTCATATCTCCCATACAGTGAAAGGAATTGTGTTTGTTGTGTGCTAGATGTCGGGGCTGATGTACTGGACATGACGGGACAGAGTGCCAACACATTTGGCAGTCTGCAGCACGACGATGCATACTTTGAGTTGTCCCCCGACCAGCGTGGCTATTTCACGTCACTGCAGTACCTCAACGACTACCTGCGCACACAGTACCACGCCATGCACATGTTCCTGTGGAGGAGTGGCTTCTCTGGCCAGACCGGCACCATGCCACCTAGGTAGGATGCTCTTACTTATTCTTCATGCTACCCCTGTATTACAGCCACTTCACAATTGAGGTCACCCTCCGATAGAGTCAAACTGTTAGTGCAATAGTAAACCAGGAAATTGCTTTAGCAGGGCTTGGCATTGAGGTTTCTTTATCCATTGGCCGAGTAAAGTAAAATAGGAAAACTTAATCCAATCAAGGTAGAAGCATAATTATAGATTGCATATATATATATATATATATATATATATATATATATATATATATATATATATTGAGGTCTAACCAAAGGGTGACTTAACAGTTTGTTTTTGTTGTGTTTACTTATTTACTTAATTATTATGTGTGTATATATATATATATATATTGTCTGATATTATGATGGAGATAATGTTATTCTTATAATTCAATTTAGTTTATTCATACATAATTACATAGATTATTTAATACCCAGTTAATTTAAAGTCACTCTAATAATGGATAGCTATCATATCTGGAGTCAACTGTTGATGACTCTGTCAGTCTTCGGGACAAGGTTACTTATTATGTATTGCTAATCTTTATTCATTTGTAATTTACATCACAGTGTATCATATTACATTTTTCGTCCTTGCTTGTTGCGTGAGCAGGGAGGACAAACCAACTCGGCCGATGGACGCGTGTCGTATCCATGGCACTCTCACTGTGAACAAAGTGGCTGGTAACCTGCACGTCACTGTTGGAAAGTAAGTACAGTCATTTAAATAGTATACACTGGCCTCTGATATATATATATTTTAATGTATGTATGTATGTATGTATTATATATTTTATGTATATATATCATAAATTATATATATATATATATTATGTGATTATATATATATGTATATATATATATATATATATATATATATATATATGTATGTAAGTATATATATATACACATATATACATTTTTATATATATATAATTTTATATACACAATGGGTCACATATATATAAATACATATATACATTTATGTATATATATATATATATATATATATATTGTAGTTATCTGAGGCATATAATATACGGCCCATGGCATGTATTGTGCATCATGACTTTATGCACATTGAATGAGGTGCCTCTTGTACTTCATACAACAGTTTGATGCAGGTCTGAATATACGCCATCGGGTGACCGTATTCATATATCCTACGAGATTGAGAGCAGTGGTGAGAAGTCTTAGACATGTGTTGTGTTACCTCTGCCCCGGCAAGCAGCACTGTTTCGTCAGTAATGGTTATTGAAATAACGTATATTGACCAAGGTGTTATTTACTAAAGGTACTGATATTTCAGTAAAGAAATTGACCTATAACATTATTTTAGCAACATAATATTCATATTGTTTTGAGAACATGTTGCTGATTTTAAACAAGGTAGAATAACATGCAGTAATTCATTATTTATGATGAGACTTTTTGTCAGATAAATTTCATTTTTGTTTGTCTTTACAAAATTGTCTACATAAAATGCAAGAATTTGCTGATTTCAATTTGGGTTGTCGTATTGTTCTGCTGCATTTACACAACTGTTTACACTGCATTGGTGCCTGCTGGTATATGAGGTAAATTTTGCATTGTTTTAATTTATTAGCTTAATTATCTAACCAAATCATAAGTACTTGTTGATTTTGTTGAAGTTATTGTGACAGTTTTATCTGACTAACATGTTACTGCAAATGTTCATGGACTGCTTAGAAAACTTTTCACCACCAACAAATTTATCTGAGACAAACAATTATTGACAGTTTTGAAATACGGGTAATATCAAATGTGTAAATGAACACACTGTGTTAGACGTGCAGTGTGTGTTTTCCATGACAGTGTTTGTGTGTTTAGAAAGTTGTTTTGTGTTTGCCACTCTAGGCCCATTAAACTCTCCTCGGGTCGTCATGCTCATTTCGCAGGACTCGTTGAACAGTCGGGTAAGTAAATTTACAAGAACAATATCCATGTTTCCAGGTATGACAAGATTCTGGGTGAGAGCAAAAAATTATCCAGAAAATACTGAAACGCCTAGAAATGTTCTCACCAGATTTTGCCTACCTTGAAATCATGTAACAGAAAACATTAAAAGAAATATTATTTTGGTAGGCATCGTGATGTTTTGAGTATCAGCATCTGGACTATCAGTATCTATTGTGTCAAAGATAATATTCAGACTAGTTTAAGCTTACAGGCTATGCATGATATTGTGTTGTAAATATTACATGTGCATCAACATGATTCAGGATTACATGTCAGTTCGTCAATTTTTGAAATGATCAAATTTTGCTGTCAGTACTGTTTTGCTGTACTATTATCAAAAAGGTAATTATACAATGTGAGCTGTTCAGTTTATTTACATAGAGCCATTTTATTTAAGTGACACCTGTCAATCACTGTTGTTACTTCTGATTGGATATGTAAACTATGTATGGTGCACTGTGTCTGTTGTGGCTGCTTCATTGTTGTTATCTGACATATGGATGCAGTTAAATGTACATCCTCAAAGACATTTTTGCACATTATATTTCAGATTTGTCTTAAAAAATACAAAACAATTTCTGGTACTTTCTAGTTTCTACCCACTGTGACATGTGTTTATATAACATTTACGTTTTTAATCATCAAGACATAGTATTATGCTACTTAATTTGTGTTATGGAATTAATTAAAGTACTTCTCAAAATTGGACTATTCATATAACAGTTATGCCGTACATTGCTGTGAATGTTGTTGCCTTTCTTCGGTCCCTTGAACACCATTTGACATTCAAATTCAGTGAGTTGATCGCTGTATTCGCCCAGCAAGTGGCTATGGCCGGGTACACCTTAAGTAAATTAAAGTAAATTATTTTAACAATTTATACAAAAGTATGCCCTAGAAAGAACCAGATTTGCAGTGAGTTAAGCCCGTTGATGAAGCAGGCGTAATACATATGTTTGATGGCATGTGTTATTTACTTCACCAGTTGTTGAGGTTTGGTTTGGTTTCAGATTACAACTTCTCCCATCGAATTATGCACTTCTCCTATGGTTCCCCAACCTCTGGGGTCGTGAACCCTCTGGATGGGGAGGAGAAAGTTACAACAGCAAGTAGGTTTCTCATTCATCTGTAATAACCGAATGTAATAACATTAAAGGTTATTCATTTATTGATTATTATGATTTTTATTTAAGACTGAATTATGCCTTGATGATGATACAAATTTTAAAAAACATTAATACAAAGTCTGTATTACCACATTAAAATTGCAATGGAATACAATAATAATACAACAGGAATGTAATTTTGTGACGTGTTGCATTTATTTCACTCATTCAGAACTTTGGACTGTAGAAAAATTTTGCTCACAACGCTCAGTTACTTTTATGTAATTTCTCCACAGATCACCACATGTTCCAGTATTTTATCCAAGTGGTGCCAACTGAAGTAGACACAGCTCTCAAACAGATGTCCACATACCAGTACTCTGTGACAGAAAGCGTAAGTGAATAGTAATATTTACAACAGGTATTATCATATTTTGTTCATTTACTATTGCTCAGGGACTGAAAGCATAGATGAACATTAGAACACTTAACGACATACAGCATAATATTCTGTTAGCCAACAGCAACTCATATTTCCATCACAAAATACAAATCAGCAGACAGTCTATCAATTCACAGCATAAGATTCAACCAAACCATTCCTGAACTTCAGCATAAATATGATTCAATATGTTATGAAGAAGCTGCTTTTTGAATAAGTAGTTTGCGGCCAAAGTTCAAATGTTCTGATGTTACAATTATGAACTTTCATTCATCCATCCATCCGTCCATCCATCCATTCATTCATTCATTCATTCATTCATTACGATTTCCTCAAAGAGAATTCTTCGATGGGAAGGGAGATCTGCTGCACTGTTGAGTCACTGAAATCTGTAAAGACGATTGCAGCATCACTGGTGCAGTTGTAACAGTATGCATGGTGTAGGTGAGGAGTCAGAACTTGTTGTGCATGTGTCATTATGGCTCTTTGGATAATCGTTTAGCAGGTTCAGTTGGTTTCAGAGTACTTGCCAGAGTTGTTGGACATGTATATTTATACAAGTTAGCAACATGACTGAGGAGCCATTTTATAACTAACTTCTAAAACACGAGACTTCTGTTATGCCAACTTATCAGTTGGGTCTGAGATTATCCTGTTGTTACAACTGGGCATTGTCGTTTGTAGAATCGCACCATTGACCACTCGTCAGGCAGTCACGGGGTTCCAGGGATCTTCTTCAAATACGACGTCTCCTTCTTGAAGGTGAAGGTGCGAGAGGAACACAAGCCCTACTGGCAGTTCCTGGTGCGACTCTGTGGGATAATAGGAGGAATATTCGCTACCTCAGGTATGGTGTATAGCTCTCCATTTGGACTTACTTATTTTGTTTTAAACAGACTGACTCATGGTAACTGACACCAATTAAATATGTATAATCACCATTTTCATTTGTTTCTGTTGCAAAGGAAACCATTCTTGCTAGAATGTATATAATAGCATAGTATAGCGGAATAACCAATGTCAGCAATTTTAATTTAATTTTAGTAAGTTTGTTTAACCTTGAAATGGATCTATCATTTGTATGATATCTTTGGAATAGACATGTTGAAAAAAAGTAGAGGTCAAGGTAATATCTTCTTGATGTTGTTTGAAATACAGACAGTTTTGTTCAGTCTGCCATGTACCATTTAGTTTCCCATACAGATGACTACCAGTCACTTCACTTCCTACTAAATTGTATTATTACTGGAATGCATAAGTCTGGTGAATGTTATTATTTTTCCTTGATACTGTATATAAATAAAACATGAAGTCCTTACCTAGCAGGCTAGCACTGCATCCAGTCCTTGTGTCTGTTAGGTGTGTTTTAAACTCCTGCCCCCACAGACCTGTTCATTTGAACACCCTCCTCTCTGACATGTTGATATTGCTAATTCTACTTGATAACATTTGCAGGTATTTTACACACCATTATCCAGTTTCTCATCGACGTTGCCTGCTGCAAGTACCAGTGGGGCAAATACAGCACTCCCAGGGAGGTGATTGGTGAGACAGTGCCAGTGCAGAGTCTGGCCACGGACTATTCTCCACTGCCTGAGTCGGCACCAACTGTAAACCTCTTGCCTCCAGACCAAGAAGCTCCAACGTAGGCTGGCCAACTGTCATGTCTTCCATAGGTGCTTCTTTGGGGTGGCTTCAAAACTTCCAATGGCGTATGAGACTAAGAGCATATTGTGCTTCATATTGAGTCATATTTCTCACCACTGCTCTACTTTGGAGATGGCATTTGAAGCGATGAGCGTATTGCCAAGAAAATTACTATTATTTTTATACCAAAGTATAATACTTTCAGTGCACAAAATACTGAAAGGAATACAAAACTAGGACACTGGCAACAGGTGGTTACCCCTACAGCTGGAATAAATTATCTTGATATGCAAAACTGCCATACTTGTTCGTTCCAGACAATAGAAGCAATGACCTGAACACCCTCTTGGTTCCTCTGAGGAGGAGGATATTGTTAAGTCTCTGTGATGATGTTTGCAGGTATTTTAAACACCATCATCCATCACGATAATGCCCTGTTCTAATATCCACATCAACCAGTTTCAGTCATTACGCTGCATGAATTGACTAATTTATTAGTTTATTCCCCCACTGTTACACAGTGCAATATGCTTTTGGGAACCATCCATTTCAGGACTTAAGGCAAGCACTGGGTTGAGTTCATTCATTCCAGGGCCATCAGGCCATGTAATTGCTGCTGGGAAGCATACAGTCAAGAATAGATAAGTCCATTGACTCATTGTGCTTGGTTTTTATATAGACAAGTAATATTTATCAGCCACGTTGGACAGTTGTTGCTTTAAACAATGTCCTAAGTGGTGTATTTGATGGATGTCAAGTTGACGTTGGGTAAACTCAAACAGACGCTCATTTGAAAACCAATGTTGATTTGAGGTGTGTATGAAAACAATGCACATGCAAGTATTTAATTAAACCGGTTGTTTGCATTTAGGGCCACAAAAAGACACATGTACCTGCAATTGCATTTCTTTTGTTGTCCTGGCAAGACCACATATGTTCTGTGTGTAGATTGCACGTGATTACCAGTGAGATTCACACGTGGTTGGGTGTTTGATTATGTGTATGAACATCACATACGTTTATTATAGATGTGTGGGAGTGTCTTCCTAATTTACTAACATTGATATATTGTTCACGACACTAAAATAAACGTTTTGATGGTTTGTGCTTGGAAAACTTGGAATAAATCCAAAATAGTGTTCACAATTTGAAAATTGTGCCTGCTCAGTGAATTGTCGAAACCCCATTTCGGTCTTATTAGATAATCTGGCAAGCAAAATACCACCACATTCATCCATGTAATAAGTACATGACAGTGTATATCAATAAATATGTGTAAATGATGAAAGGGTATCTCACGTTTAAGAGATCGATTCTACTATTCGCATTGACTAACCTGTACTTGATTGTGATGGGTTTTGTTGAAAGGCTTTAATAAAATATCACCAAAATAGTTGTCTGCTTCATGCAGTAAGCGTCGGTTGACTAGAGGTGAATATGGCAGTGTAAACCTTATAGCATATATTGCCAAGGAGCCATGGCAATATAATTTGTTGGGCGCCTGCCAATAATAGGTTTTTGGGATTTGTTTGAGTCGAAATAACTTAAATTAAGTGTTTCAATAAGATGCAAGTTTGTGTTATTCTGGATTTTACTAAGACGTCCCCGTTGTAAAAGTTAGGAAAGATTGAAAACGACCGGGCTACGACACCCGGCAAATGACTGCCATGTTTGTGGTGGCCAATCCTAAACCCGGCGTTGTTTTAAATTACCCGTCATGAAACCAGATTCGGCTAAACGCGTACCTCGCTTACATACGCAAGCTGCTCTGATAGCATATGTCACGCCGGGCCGAATTTCCTCAAAACGCTTATCGCTCATGCATTTTTATTTAAAACTTGCGAATAATAATCATATTGGAATACTTTATATATTACTAACGGGTTAAGGTGACGTGCCGCTCGTGTTGCGCACACGCACAGACACACAACACAGTGAATGCAAAACACATTTTTATTATCTACACTTCTGTGGGCTGGTCACACGTCTGTAGAACGGGGATGACGCACTACCTTGTCGTATATGTAACATCAATTTTAACTACCAACACTGTCAACTGGAAGTGTCTAGCGATGCTAAAGCTACTCTGGTAACCGGAACAGGTACACAACTTTGTGAACTCACCGTTTGAGTGGATTTCGCACATTGACAATGCATAACATCATGTTTCGGGTCAAAGATTTAACAATACAACGTAAATTAGTTTATGTAATAACGAGATTGAGTTACCAGGAGCATCCTACTAACAGAGCTGTTGTGTAAATATATTTCAACATTATCACCGTTGACCTAGTTGTTGCACTGAAATACCTGATGCGCCTAAGGTACCCACTCCTTGAACAAACAAACGTCTAGCTCCATTACTAAAGTTATATAAGCAACGGTTGTAAGTTAGCAACCTAATGTAAAATGTATTGCACAGACGTCTGAACCGGTAGTCTTTGGGGCTGAGGTGGTCCTCCCGTCAGTGTTTGGCTAGGGGACTGGAGATGTGACTAAATCCCAACATTTCGGCAATGGATGATCGTAATGAACCCCAAAGGTTCGCAGCTGGATGGGTTTTTGTGTACCCCAGCTCCCTTCGAAATAAATCCTCCGCGGTCCAATCCGCTAACCTGGACCGTGCTGTTTCTGACACTGAGCCTGACACTCCTCGAGTTCTCCCCAACACTGTGTGTCTCTTCCCACCTTTTCTTCGTTATACGGGCAAGCTCGCATGCACTCCATGTAATTTGTCCAACAAATGTCAGTACATGTTTTTAAACCGGAACCAGTTCCTTTACTCTTGGCACCGCGGGCAGCCATTGGCAGCAGGGTCAGCGTCAAAAGGAGGAGTGTCTGCAAACAGTGTAAGTACAGGCAGTGTTGTCAGGAAAGCATCTTGCAGGAGATAAAGTATAAAAGTAGATTTTTATTGCGGCAACAAAAGCAAAAAACAATAGTAAAGTGGTATTACGAACAAACAAACTACTGCCAGATATTGAGGTGACATTAGGTACTTTGTTGTAATATGCCTATGACATCAACAGGAATGTAATTTTACCGATTTGCTTGAGGACGTAAAGATATAATATATATATATATATATATAGTATTGCTTGAGAAGACACATTGTAAAAAACATAGTGGCCATTCCGTCTGCTTATTTGTGTCGTAGTTCAACGTAGACCACTCTGGATTTGCTGTTACCTTTTTAGTGATTGTCCCTGGTAAAAAAAAGACTGGGAGACTATGACATTTCACCTGTCGTGAGAGAAGATTTATAGACCAGAACGTCGTTTTCTGGCTGTCGGACGGAAAGAAGAGTCCGTTTCTGTCGGCCGGAAAGTTTTGTATCAGGACAGAAGGTTCGGTTTCTAACGGGCAGAAAGACTTATTTCTTAGGGAAAGAAGGGTGGTGTCTGGCGGACAGACGAGTCGGTCTTTAGCGGACAGAGAAGTCGATGTCTGACGGAAAGAGAAATACGTATCTGATACACACAAAAGTCAGTATCTGACGGCCACAAAGGTTAGTTTCTGGTGGACAAAACGGTCGATATATGATAGAGAGGAGAATGGTTCGTCTTTGACGGATAGAAAGTCTGGCGGACAAAAGGGGCGGCCTTCAATGGGCAGGAGGTTCGTCTCTGACAACTGGATCTATTGTTATGTAGGTCCTACTCTCGGCCTTTCGGAAAACTATCATCGGAGACTTATTTCATAACAATTACTAAGTCTGAGCCGGCGCAGATTTGTACTCACACAAAACAACTTAGGACGTTGGTGCGAAGACAGCTATGAAGAAGAAGAAAAAAGAATTTGCTTTTATTCAACCCGTACATAATACAATATATATCCATGTCATAAATAAAAAATTATTTTGCAAATTATACATAAACGTATTATATAGGCTACATGGCATAACATGTGACATTGAAATAACAAAAAGAGTAAACTAAATAGTGAACTAATATATACCATTTCATATTTGGTAATGTTGATAGGAATTGTTTGTACTTACGACATAGCATTTCATGATGGTTGAATCACCTTTGGGCGATTGGTTTGGCGATACCCGTCGATCGCGATGCCCGTCGATCAGCCCAGCCCGTCCGCGTTGCCGACCAAGCAAGATGGAAATAACCGCAATATACCCAACAACTTAACAAATAGATAATTAACGGCAACCTGTTAACCTCCGCCCTCTCGTGAAGCAGCTTAAATAGTTTTACTTGCATCTATAACGACCCACTTCACATGACTTGGCATTGACTTTGCATGGTTACATGAGTGTGAAATCCGCAGTATTTTCAAATTTAGATTCGCTGTTTGCATAAACGTCGATTGTTTCCAAAGAATTTGACCTTGAGCAACGTCGTTATTTATATAAACACTTTGTTGTTCCGTGGTAGGCCCTAATTACGAGAAATATTGGCTTATTCAAAACATTTAGACAGTATGCCTTGCTATTAAAACAATAGTTTTGTACAATTTGCTTAATCTGTATATTCTGTCTTTGGTCAGTTTGTAAAAAAATCAATGGCACCAGACGAGTGTTATTCTTGAGCACAGTTTTTGAAATTAGTTTGATGTCTTTGATTCTCCTTATCGACCACTCAGACCTGCAAAGTATAAATCACCTGAGCTCAGAAAAAGACAAAGGTTTGAGGCAATGACCTTGAATATAGAACCTTTGGAGCGACCGTTGACCAACGACTCAAGTATTTTGAATGTAATTAAAATAATGTCAATAAGGCCACCGTGTGCCAGCCAGCACTGGAAGAGCACTACGTCATCTGATAGGGATATAACATTATACTGAACAATCTAGGGGCTGTACAAACTACGTGCATGCCGTTCCGAAGAAGCGGCCGTGCAAAGATGAACAAAGTAGGATGTTCACTTAAATCTGTTGTACTCCGTCGACTGTTGTGTATAGCAGAATCACATAACGTCAAATATTGCTGCGAGTAGATATGTATAAACTCCATGGCTGTCGCCGCAATAAGTGGTAAGAACGAGCACCAATTCCTGATTCTCGTGATTCCATAGATACTCAGAGTGCGTCAAAAATGAATACAAGAACAGTTAACGGGTCTCCGTGATAAACTTCGTATGTGTGTATGTGCGTGCATGAATTATCATGACAGCAGGATATATTTATGTTGTCTTTCTAGGGTACAGTACCAAAGAAATATATAATAGTCCCGCAATACAACCGTTACACCGATATAAAAAGTAAGTATGGTTAGGTCTGGTAAATTGAATCCCCTAAGAAAGAAATTCCATAGAGCTACATTCAAGTTAATTCTGGCAAATCTGCAAGCGTCTGTGTGACAATAAGATGGCCTGGTTGGTTTGGCCCTCAACAACGCAACGGGAGACGACTGAGCCAAAAACCTTTGGTCAAAGCCAATAAACTTTGATCTTGTTTTGAACGTTGAAGAGGAACCTTGTTTCTAAATGTGTTCGTTGATTGTTGCGCGTGTTATTCATTATACACTTTTCCACGAAAAAATTAGAGGCAGTGTTGCCAACCTTGGAGAGTTTCATTTCAGGGAGGTACCACGAGGGAGCGTAGCGACCGATCCTAGGGAGGGATGGGCCCCCTCCGATAGCAAGACACTTTTGGAAAATAGGACATTAAATGGTGGCTTTTTTGAGGCACTTTAAACTTAAAATTGTGAATATTAGCTACTGGTGTTTTTTGCAGGTAAAAATGTATTTACAGCAAATTTAGACCCCATAAATACACCATCTTGTCAGAACTAATTTGCCTACTGGAAATGCCATAAATGTTCTAAGGAGCCAATGCAAGAGACCACAGAACATTTCGGATAATAAGACAAAACATTAAATAAATAGCCCGTGCATTATGAAATTTTTCATACCCAAACAAATCAAACCAAATTTAAATACACTGCACTTTCTTTATTTACAAGGTCATATCAACAGACTGATAACAACATGATTTGCCTGAATAGATCTATAGGACACAATATGACACCATTACCAACTGCCATTACATGTATCATTGCCACTCTCAGTTCATGCAGTTGCCTCTGTCTTTGTTTTTTTACTTTTCAAGGGCCTTCATGGTTGCTGCTTTGGCACTCTTAATTAAGTCTCTGCCCACTTTCACCTCGTAGCAACACTGGCACATATTCTGCAGTGAGTTACGCCCTACAGCAAGGAGAGCCTCCTCTGTGTCATTCCCCAGCTGATTGCGAAATTCTGTCTTTATGTGCCTCACCATGGAAAATACTCTTTCGCAATCTGCGTTTCCATGGCACACAAAGACTGGCAGAATTTTGCAAGCACTGGGAACTGAGGCAGACCTGTGCCTGGCTTCTTTTGCTTAGCCATCCAGGCCCAGAATTTGTCAACAGGCATCTCAATTCAATTCATCTGCTTCCAAACCCAGACACCGATAGACCGCAAATTCGGAGGTAAGACTGTTGATGGTCTCAGGGTTGATACTGTTTGGAAATTTCTTTGCGAAGCTCACAACTGCAAAAGCAGAATAATTCTTCTTTTATCAGTCAGTTACATAGTTATGGGCCTAATAAATGAGCAAGTTTAGTTATCTTAATAAAATATACTTTGAAAGGAACAATAACAAAGTCCACAAGAGTTTAGTGTCACCTTGCTTAATTTAAACATTCTAGTTTAGCTGTCTTTGTATTAAAAATAAGTAAGCTTTAATAGACTTACAGTTACTGTGAATTACCTTTGCTCACTGGGAATGTAGTCCTCACTGAAGGATCCAGCAATGACAAGGCCTTGATCGTCTCGTCCTTGAAAGGGAATATCAGCAGTGTCTTCTTCACAGCCGCTGTCAGGAATTCTCTAACACCCCTGCAAGACTTTGGAAGAAGTCAGTACCTTTCCGACTTGCAATGATGGGTGCAAATTGCATGCATTTACTATAAGACAATATGAGACTTATTGTATCTAATAGTATTGCACATGCATGCATTTAAATGAACTTTCCTCAGCTGGATTGCAAGACTTTATAATTATGCTGCAGGAAGTCAACAGTTTGCTCATTCAGTACAACTTAGTCATGCAGAGTTATGGTGATGCACAGTTCTTCGTAGTTCTTGTACTATCCAAAGAGACAAAAGAGAAAAGTATATTTTCAACATGCACTGTTATTGAGAAGAATGATGTCAACAGTATGCACTGTTTAAAGAATAAAGTGCAAACGAGACAATAAATTAACTGCTACACTAAAAGAAATTTACATGTCTCTCATCTTACCTGGGCTGGTGTCATATGCCCTTCCTCCAAGGCATCCTGGACTTCATCATGGAGAGTGTAATTCATTAGCAGATCTAGGTCCTCCACCTGGTGCTCCCTGCTTGAGTAGTCGACCAACAGCAGGTCTTCTCGAGGTACTCCCACCAAAACCTATGGTTTTACAAACTTCACCAGGATGTCCTTGAGTAGAGCTAACATGCCCCTGTGCAGGTTGTGGATGTTGGCCTCTTCTCTCTAATAAGAAAGAATGTCATAGTTCCATTAATGATGACCCACCATTTAAGATGCATGGTATATGTTAGGGCCATTTTCATACATATGATGGACTTCTTATTATAAAAATCCTCTGTCACTGTAATAAAAGGATGCTTCAATAAAGATCACTTCTTTTTCTGACACACATTATAATAATATTCTTATTATAAGGCAGTATATATTTTAAATAAACTTGCACTAAAATTGTCAATATGATAATACCTGGTACAGCAAGTTGAACTGTGTGAAGTTTGGAATAATTCCAAGCATGTACTTCATCAGCGGCTTCAACAGAGGATTTTCCATCTGGACGAGGATCCTCCCAGCTTTACTGGTCTTCTTCTCTGCATCCTCGTGACCACGGAAGTAGAAAGCAGGGCTGGCCGTTGGTCTAACGTACGCTTCAGTGCCCTCGCCAGACTAAGCCACCGAGTGGTGCAGTGTTGTATTATCTTGTCGGAGTTCACATTCACAAGTTCCTGAAACGATTTCTTTTCCGCTCTTCTCTTTGCACTGCAAATATCAATAATCACTGTAAGATCTCAAGTAAAACACATTTAAAATGTAGTACATCATTGATTTGCAAATTCAGTCATATGCCTATATACAAATCCCAAAAACATGTTTGTTTTTGTTTAAAAACTGTGACATTAAATTACATTTCAACTCAATAACTTTATTAGGGAGGCCCATATTACATAGTATTGCTTATACTGAGTAAGAAAATAAATATATATACTGTTGTATATAATGGAATGCTAGCATTTACAACTACCTAGATTGAAAGCCTACATACAGACATTTTAGCCAGTGAATCCTTATTACAGGCTGAAGAGGCGGATTCCAGTTATTTTAGCCAATATTTATATTAGTTTGAGTGTGGTATGTACACACCTCTTGTGGAAGAAATAGAAGAGGTCTACTAGATAGTCCTCAATTTTCACCGGCAGGTGCTTCACACTATGGCCCACAACTGGGTGTGCCTTGTGGCAGGGACAGACTATACCAGCACAGCATGTTCGTTCTTTTGTTTCACCCTTGAGAAAATAGAGCTGCAACAAATAAAGGGTCAAGCTGGTCAGAGACTGATGGACACTTAATTACTTTCTTTGTAAATTTAATTTATATAATAGTGATACGTATTTATTATTTTTTAAATGAAATTGATAGACACTGTGGAGGAACATGGGCTTAGATATGGCATACACATTATTCCTTAAAGTGCTAATCACAACTAATGTTGTACCAATTTAGCGGTACTAATCTGAAGTATTAAAATTATGATTCCAGATTCATATTCCCCATAAAAAGACCTTTCATTCAGGTATAAACATGCCTATTCTTTAAAACAAAAAAGTCAAGTTTAACAGCTTTCCTTTCGCGCTCTGGGCGTTAAGAAGAAAGCTGTTGACTCAGTCTCTAAACCTAGCTTTTAACGGGTTGAGAGGATAATTGATATAAAATAAATTAAAAGCAAAGATATGTAACAGAAAATTAATACACTGACTGTCACTGTCAGTGAAGTAAATTGAATTTACTTCACTGACAGTGACAGTCAGTGTATAGCTATGGTGTGTATTATGTACATCTTTGGTGTTTACACTTATCTATGACGTCCAACCATAGTGCTTGCGGAGTCGGAGCTCTGACCCATGACATTGGACCAGGGGATCTTGTTGTCCACCATGAACTTGTCCAGATGACCGAAGAGGGTCCGAGCATCCGCTATCGGACACACTGTGTTGGCCACAAAGGATGTGATGACGCTGTCTTTGTGTTCATCGTAATGACGTGCCATGATTAAGACAGTTTTGTCATCAGCCCGGTCTGTGGCCTCATCAATTAAGACGGAGAATGGATGCTGCTGCTGCAGGCTATAACCGGTGCCGTCGCTGCTGGTCCCAATGCATGGGTGGTGATATATGTAGCTTTGCTACGTTGGCACTGGAATTGTTTACCAATTTCACTATCAGGAAACATTAGCGGGAACAGTCGGGAGAGGTGACTGGCTACATTGAAGGGGATATAATGCTCCACCAGTGCATTACAAAAGAGGACCTCAGCTCTTGTGGTCTTGTCCTGAAAATATATTCAAACAATATGTAAGATGTTATTATATAGCCTCCTTTTAAATAAATATTATTATCTGTGTCGGACTTGCAAGGAACAAATATTAGGCTTAAAAACATAAAGCTACACTGATTCTTCTAATCATTATAAAAGCTAAGACCAGACATTCGTAATTTGAAGCTGAAAGCATGATCAAAATAATAATTGTTTGCTGTTGGGATTTTAATTAATGATTTTAAAAAATCATTATTTTTAAATGCCTTGTTGAACACATAAATGTTGATAAAACCATATTACTATTAGGCAAGACAAGTGATTTGGAGAAAAACGTTTTCCACCAAGTGAAGTCCAACCCTTAAATCGATGACGATGATTTTTTTTTCTTCAAAAAAAGAGGGATAACTTTCATGAATAGATAATTGCTTATGACTTTTCAAAGTTATCAATTTGCAGTACTAGCTGGCTTGATCAATTGATAATTATTCTAGTCTACACTACATGTAGAATGTAGGCCACGCAGTGTTGGGAGACTTGACTCAAGTCAGTCAAGACAAATTATTCTGTGAACATTTGAAGACTCACCTTGATTGATTCTTGACCTGTAAAGACAGACTGAGTAGACTTCACCGTGCCCCTCTCTGCAGTCTTTTCTTTATGATGAGTCCCCTTTGCATGAGCACGTACATCGTATATTCTTCGATGTCGTTACACTGAAATCAGTCCGGCACAGACCATAGAATGTCCTCATCCTGTCCTCTGCCACTGGTCTCATCCACGTTGTGAACTCCGGACCAGTCGTCCACGCTGCTTAATAATGTACCGCATATTTCTGCTTTGTTATCTTACTTTGTGCATCATGATCATCTGAACCAGCCTTTCGCTTGGATCTTCTCATTTTCGATCATCTGATCATCCAATATCGAAGCGAAACTACACAGTCACAGATCGACGCTAAAGTAGACTCGCGGGGTTTCTTCAAATGTACCGTTTGGATTTGTGTAACGTCAATTGTGATTGGATTTCCGCAAACTTCCGCCGATAATTCGACGAATCACAAATCAGGTAACATTGGTGAGAGGGGAAAGAGAGCACCGGCTGCACATTTTCGTGTTTAAACCATGTAAACCGCTGCAATCACTTCCGCTGTCCTCACGGAAAAACTGCCAAGTAATATTAATAGAAATCAACGGAAATAATCTTTTTTATTTATTCCGTGAGGTTCTGGGAACGGCCCGGGGGTCGGGAGGTCAAGAAACATAAGCTGTAAAATCCGTGAGACTCCCGGGAATTCCGGGAGGGTTGGCAACACTGCAGAGGACACAAAAATAAAATATTAACCCTACTTGCGTATTTATAATGACTTGCAATGATATATATTATGATGTACAGCTTAATTTAATTATATAGGTACAGGTCACTTTCATGTTGCAGATGTGTCGCGGGAAACGCGCGAAATTGTGCTCTGCTCGCCAACGCCAACAACCCGCTCTATGTCATTGAGTGAACATATAGTTAGTAGTATAGTAGGGTCGGATCCTACTATACTAGTTATGTGAGCGACGTCTTCACGATGTGCCTAGCTGAATACTTCCCACAGAGAAAGTATTGTGATGAGCTGGTCTGTCAGAGGATTTTGAGCATTCCTCTTCTTCGTCGTTCATTCTCCATCCCTCCATTATCCTTAGAAATCATTTCTTAGAAGTGTATGAAAAACGTGTAAAAAGAAGCTTCATTCAATTACATCCATATATTGCAATGTTTGCTATTCTTTGCGTTTCGTCGGTTTTCTGTGAGTTTTTAGTACATATATGTCTTTGTATTTTCTCAACATCTTAAAAAACGAACAATTCAACTGTATTTGTTCGTTTAGCATGTTGGTATTGTGGTGTGCTTTATTGTAACGTGCGTCGCGTCGCGTTATTAAAATAAATATTCCTTGATAGAATACACATTTTTATTAGCATATGATGTTGCGTTCCGGTATACTCGTCATCGTAAATACGAATTCGCGACACCATACACGACCCAATACATTTCACCTCTCGTACACTAGATTCTGTATAGCTCGCGAACACACCGGAACAAAGTATGACCCGCTACATATGGTTACAAGTCTACGTTCGGCCATGAGTTACAACGCAGAATCGCCGACTCTCCGTTAACACAGTTTCACGGCAGCGCGCAGCTTCGCCGAGCGAGCGCGCGGGTTCTCTTCAACGTCTTCTGGCTGCGGCTGCACCATCCTCCTGACGGTCTCCCAACGACGCTGCATCACCCTCTGGATGACGTCCTCGCCGTAGAACTTCGCCGAGCTGCGGTTCTGGTCGACGATGCTCATGTTGCACCTGGCGTCCATGTCGATGCCCTGGAAGTGTCGCTTCACGACGCGGTCCTCGAGCGAGTGGAACGAGATGGCGACGCACACGCCGGTGTCTGGCCGCAGTAGGTGGTGCGCGATCTCGAGCCCGTTGTGCAGCTCGTTCATCTCGTTGTTGACGAAGATGCGCAGCGCCTGGAAGGTCTTCGTCGCGACGTGCGAGTGCCGCATTAGCTTGTCCTGGCGGTGAGCGCTGCGGGATATACCAAGGTGCATAGTTAGAGAGGTTGTCGTCGCTAAACACCTGCTGTCTTTGTGTTGTCTGTACGTATGGTAATGTGTAGGATAGGACACGAAAGAGAAAGAGTAACATAAAACTGAATGTGTCACCAATATGCACCCTCCCATTGCATGTTTGTGAAACACTTACGGATCACGAGACGTCATTGTAATGAATTGCGACTGCAACATAATTCCGAGCACGTTGTACTACGACATTACTACTGAAGTATACATACAGCAAAACTGGCCGTGCAATTATTTTAAAAGCTCATTACGCTGCACAGTCAACTGAAAATGACTACCTGGAAATTGGGGCAAGGAGAAAAGTAATGGCAACCCACGATAAAGATGGGTGAAGGGCATCATATATAACGAAATCAAATGCAGTTACCTTTCAAACACGCTGGATACAATTTTCGCTAGCTGTCCGGTCGTTGATATCCGTCCAAAGGCATAGCGGCTATCGACAATGGCCCTTGCTATGGAGCGAGCCATCTTCTCTTCGCCGTACTTCTTGATGATCTTATAGAGCCCGGACTCGTCCAAGTGGTTGACGACGTCAGCGGCACTAGGCTGGCTCTCAACCCTGCAAAGACGACACTGTCATTTCAAATCGGGTCGTTTTTTTGTAGATCGACTTTTATTGTGAATCTATTAATTTAAACTCGCAAGCAGACTGCTAACGTTGTTAGATCTAGAGAGTACTGAATGTTTATTTGCATGATATATTGTGATCTTACATGTTTTTAATTTCCCTGTGTTGTCGGTATTGTGGAGGTTGCGTTCTGCTGACTACGTTGACCTGCTGGATATAGCAAGTCTGCTGACACGGGGAAGTGGTAACCAGACACGGGGAAGTGGTAAGGGGCAACAGCCAGTGAGTAGAAATAAAACATGAATTTCTATGTTCATTGATAAAAAGACCAAGACAAAGAAGACGCAATACAATATGTTTACAGTAGGGTCTCCTGCATAACTGTAAACTTTCAAATTTGTACAGAAATGTATAACAAATAAATGACGAGTATAAGTTATCTTCACAGAGCAATTGTCCTTGAATGAACAATTTCGCTCATCTATCCATCATACCCCTGAAGCAATGCACTCCATCAACGTTCCAAATATTTTGAAAATCTGGGGTGTCATAAGTCACCAGTGCGTTAAAATGATCCCATATAGACGGATTGAAAGTCGCATATTTCTAAGTTTGCTTCAAACCCAGTTTAATTGTTGGATTATTTGTTGGTGTTTAATTTAACAATGGATCTATATACCATTTTTAATTATACTTTGTTGACCAGTTCACATAGTATTGACTATTATACCTGTCTGAGTCCATCCTCATGTCAAGCGGGCCGTCTCCGCTAATGGAGAACCCGCGGGCTGGAGTGTCAAATTGCATGGACGATGCGCCCAAGTCAAAGAGAACGGCATCGACACTGCTGGCCGTGATTCCATGGGCTGTCAGCAGATGGTGCACCTCACTGAAGCGCCCCTGAAGGGGTGTCACTTGAGAGCTGCACAGAAAGGTTAGCAGCTTCATAATAATCAATAAGGAAAGGCCTATCATTTCTACACTTGTATAAAATATAATTAATTTCTACCAACATTAAGAATCATCTTGGTTGCTACCAAGTACTTCCTTAATGAGATGTAACTGTGTGATGTTAGATTTGCTAAACTCTATCTATATAATGAGAAAATACACCTGCATGTATGGACACATGCATATTGCAATCATTATAATCAACATTATATAATGCTAACACTATATATAATCAGGATGGGCATTCAATGTTATATCACACAGGCAATGCGGTACATAGGTAAATATTATTCTGTAATCTAAATACACCAATTATACATACCAGTACTTAAAAATACACTTTATATGTGGGAAACTGACCATATACACTTGTCGGGTTGAAGATAAAAACTTACTGCTGTGATGCTAGCTGTGTAGCTAAGTTGTGTGCAAGTGGGTCCCTGTCCAAGCCAAACACTCGTATTCCAGGACATTCCTTCAGGAGAGCCTTTGTGTGGCCTCCCGCCCCAAATGTCATGTCCACAATTACCTGGAAATACAGTGTTGCATCTCAATATATTTCACTTGTTAATTTTTTATTCATTTTACCATAATATAAAATATGGTGAACACATCAATAAGTAATTATCGGACCTGGCTACATATGTATTATTTTATTAGAAAAATCTGACATGTTAAATGTCCATAGACACTATTAATGAAATGGGTCAGCATTCAATTTGCACTGAATACTTTAAACAAGAAACTGAGTCATCTAGCTAAACGATAAACCATGCTTTTGCAAGACACAGTACATTGCTAAATCAAGAGCACCGGGTCATTCATTAAAATGTTTGTTGGTGGTGATTACTATTACTAAAAGCAATTGTATATATTATAATTATTTGGCTAAAAACTAATCAATATTGTATGTTTTCATTGTCATAATCAATATGCAATACTATGCACCAATGTTGTGCTTTAGTGGTGCCATCTTCTGTACAAAATATTATCAATATCTCTAAAATGTCATCAAAAACCTGGTAGAATAAAACATATAAAGTAAGTTAACTTGGTGTGAGAGTCATACATACGATTGGCATGTGTAAATTAAGATTCAGTGAGGCTTCAAAGCTTATACTAAAGGTTACCAAACTTTCTAAATCTAGTAAACCAACCTTCTATGTAAATTATTTATGCAACCCAATATTTAGTGTCTCAAGCAAAGCAGTGGAAAGGTGGTTTATTACATGATTGTGATGATATTTAATTTGCATATGGTACGACATGCCCAGGCAGCAGAAGTACTCAAGCACATTTATGAAGTACTCGTACTCATAATACTAATAGGCCATGTATTCATCACCATTCTACTAAGATTGTATTGATACTTTACCATGATTATGATTATATCTGCATTATGCTGCATACTTTCTCAATATATACTGGGGAAAATTAATTTATTTGTACAGTAGCTATACAAAAATGAAAATCCTGAAATATTTAGATGTTCCCTATTTTTTAATTCTGTGTTGTTTCAGATAAAATAGCACTGACCGCACCGTTCCATGTCTACACATAGTACTCACAATCTTGACAACCATCACTATAACTAATTATAGCAACAGGCAGCATCTTTTCCCCGTTCAGCAAACTATGATGTTTTGTCAGCAAAAGATGGAGTGACACCAAAATGCTAACAAATAACATATATCCTAGATGGATTGTTTTGACTGCTTCATGTCACTAGATGCATGACCTGCTCATTCTAAGGATGTACAGGTGTACCATCAGTGTTTCCCCTGAGTAACATGTTGGGCGAGGTGGTAGGATGGGCTGAGCAAGCAGCGAATGCATGGTTCACACTATGTGAGTCATGGCCATCGAGATCAAATTTAAAAATTACCTTCAAAATGGTACATTCTGGTGTTTTAGTGTATTCCCTCGGATAGAGAGAGGAAATCAATGCACAGCTACAAGGTAGCAACATGTAAATATGTTTACAGCAATAAATACCTATGAGGTGGCATACTGGCATATTTTGAGCAAGGTGGCTTAGAAACAGCGAGGTAGTCCACCTCACTCATCATATAGCAGGGGAAACACTGACCACGTGTAACACCCATATCCATAAAAATCAGTGGTCAAGGAAGATTTAATGTTACTCAGGGGAAACACTGATGGTACACCTTTACATCCTTAGAATGAGCAGGTCATGCATCTAGTGACATGAAGCAGTCAAAACAATCCATCTAGGATATATGTTATTTGTTAGCATTTTGGTGTCACTCCATCTTTTGCTGACAAAACATCATAGTTTGCTGAACGGGGAAAAGATGCTGCCTGTTGCTATAATTAGTTATAGTGATGGTTGTCAAGATTGTGAGTACTATGTGTAGACATGGAACGGTGCGGTCAGTGCTATTTTATCTGAAACAAACCAGAATTAAAAAATAGTGAACATCTAAATATTTCAGGATTTTCATTTGTTCATTAATATACAGGAAGGCCCTCTTCATAAACAACTTTTAGGCAATATAAGGGCAGCAAGAGGGAGCCACTGGTGAATACATTCTAACAGGATCAGATAGCAGTTAAGGACAACAGCAATGCCCTGAGTTATGCATAAGCATATAAAGCAACCTGGTTTTAGAAAAAGATCAGCCGCGAACATTCTGACTATAGGTGATTAAAGTCCAGAGGCAGAGCATAATGAAAGCTTTTCAAGGCTGGAATCCAGAATTTAGAGAGATCAAGGGCTTGAAATGGTACAGGTGTAATTCTGTTTTTTAAAGATTTCAAGACCTGTATGAACCTTGGACTACGGGTATCCATTAACTACTCTGTTTTACCCACTCATTTGTATTTTAAAATACATTAAATTTTTTTTTAAATATATATTCATACTTGTACTTGAGAAAATGTATTCATACCAAATACCCAGCTGTTTAGCTATATACTTATACTCATCCATGATCAATGTACATGTACTCATGAATATGTACTCAGTCCCAGGCCCAGAGCAGATCCTCATTTTACTTAATATTAATCAATAAACTACTGCTACTTAATTGTATGATGTAGAATATATGCAATGTCAACCTGATTATCCTTTGGCTGGATAACGTCAATCACTTCTCGTAGAAGCACTGGTGTGTGTAGTGTATGACTATGAGATACGGACGCCTTCTCTGCTTCATCTTCGAATGTGATGCCGTGTTCATTCAGTGTCTCCAGCTGTGCACTATTAAGTCTCTCTTGAAAAATTTCGTCTTGATAAAAACACTTTTGATGTTTCACTGTTGTGTTGTTTCTGGCATATGCTGCATTTATACTTGCGTATGTAATGCGTCGTGGAGCGATGTAATGACCCTCGAACAAGCCTAGTTAACATGTTGATTTGGGCGATAATATGGAAATGTATATAGTATTTGTCTAATTTGTGTGTGCGATGCCGTAACAATTGATGCTAACATATAAATGTTCATTGATAGTTTATATCGGTATGTCTGTAGTGCATATTTTCATCATAGCTGTTTGAAATATTGATTCACAGATAAATTAACGTTAATCAAAATATTTTTGACGCCAAGATCACGACGTAACATCTGTGCAGACGGTCAGTACTATCTTCAGAGAATGAGGAACGCTTACGGATTTCACCAAATGTTTCCTCGATCGGCATTAACATTTCTCAGTGAAATGTAATTTAGTTTAACTGAGAATAAAAGTAATATAGAATAAATTAGTAAACTTGTTTTCTTATTTTGATATTCCTACAGGGAAATTAAGCGCGATGATTGTTTATTTATGTTTTAAACAATCCTACTCCGCCAGATGTCACTGCTGCTGGTTACGGCAATACCAGCCTTCACTCTACTCTGGTACATACCTTTGAAAAACTGCTCTTTTACGAGGAGTAATATATATTATATGTGTTTTATAATTTCGTATATGCGTTTTCAAATTTGGGCGACTATCACTTTCATGTTGTTCACACGGCTGATGCAGTAGCGATTGGCGCAATCAATTGCTATCATTATATATTTCGACTTCGCTGCGCAGGCGATCAACCATGGTTACTGTAGCGCAGCGAAACGACCCCCTTGCTTGCAAGTATATTTTAAGCAGTTTGTCAGTCCATCTTCGGGCATTTATACTAATCACCTAAATGGGAGTTTGTGTAATGAGATCCCAGCTCAGTAAGTCCACGATAGGATGCGTCCATATGCATGTCCTTGCGAGGGATATTACTCCCCTTATCTCAGACACCTGATCAAGTCGTAAGTTATCCAACTTGCCCATGCAGCATTCTTCTTCTTCTTCACAATATTGTTCACAATAATTGTTTGCTTATGTTGGCACTGTGTCGCTGGGGGGGGGCTGGTGATACTGATAGGATATGATTAGGCCCCAATATTTGGAAGAGAGTTTCATGTTTTGATGCAAAACGAGGTATGAAGAAAGCTTGCATTGCGGTATTTGTAAAAATGGGAATGCATATGCAAATCGATGTTTCCGCATTTAAAAAAAATATTAGCATATGTCACACACATTCCAATAGCACTGGCCTCCATCCGCCTATGCACCCTCGTCTTCCGTCTCGTCCGCCGACAGCGCACCAATGTTGAGTTATAGGCAAGGCTAACGCAAAACAAGTGTGTAGCATGTACGTGCGTGCGTGCGTGCTTGCTTGCGTGTATGCGTTTATGCGTTTATGCGTGCATGTATGTCTGTTCGTGTTTGTCTGTGTGTGTGTGTGTGTGTGTGTGTGTGTGTGTGTGTGTGTGTGTGTGTGTGTGTGTGTGTGTGTGTGTGTGTGTGTGTGTGTGTGTGTGTGTGTGTGTGTGTGTGTGTGTGTGTGTGTGTGTGTGTGTGTGTGTGTGTGTGTGTGTGTGTGTGTGTGTGTGTGTGTGTGTGTGTGTGTGTGTGTGTGTGGTGTGTGTGTGTGTGTGTGTGTGTGTGTGTGTGTGTGTGTGTGTGTGTGTGTGTGTGTGTGTGTGTGTGTGTGTGTATGTATATATGTATGTATATATGTATGTATGTAAGTATGTATGTATGTATGTATGTATGTATGTATGTATGTATGTGTATGTGTATGTGTATGTGTATGTGTATGTGTATGTGTATATGTATATGTATATGTATATGTATATGTAAGTATGTAAGTATGTAAGTATGTATGTATGTATGTATGTATGTATGTATGTATGAATGTATGTATGTATGTATGTATGCGTATGTAATGTATGTATGCGTATGTATGTCTGTCAACCGGTCTGTCGGTCTGTCTGTCTGTCTGTCTGTCTGTCTGTCTGTCTGTCTGTCTGCGTGTGTCGCTTCTCAGCCCACCGGCCTGCGATCTCGAGCATGCGTGCGTGCCTGTATGTTCACACACACGCACACGCACACGCACACGCACACGCACACGCACACGCACACGCACACGCACACGCACACGCACACGCACACGCACACGCACACACACACACACACATACGGATGCACGAAAGGGTACATACGCATTTTACAACGTGGTATGTTTCTTAGCTAGGGTCGCTGAAAACAATTTACCCTTCACCTACACATTTCAGTTAACTCATCAGCAAAGCTGCAGTTAATATATGAACACACTGATTTGGTATAATTATTCCATTAAAGACGTATGACGCCATATGTTTCCCAAATTGTGTGATCGACTGTAATAGCATACGATATAGTTTCGTGAGGATTTTTTGTAGCGAGGATACAAGCTAGAGGTTCATAGGAATTGTTTTAAAAAGGTGTGTATTATTGTAATATAATATTAATATTCCCAAGAATGTTTTTGGAGTCGATCTGTTAAAATAACCATATATATATATATATATATATATATATATATGCTTATTTGAAGATGTGAGTGCATTTGAATTTTAAAGCAGATCATTCCCAAAACATTCTTGGGAAATTAATATTATATTAATAATATACACCTTATATATATATATATATATATATATATATATATATATATATATATATATATATATATATATATATATATATATATATATACTTATTTCTTCTTCTTCCGGGTTACCGCCTAGCCTCAACATGCTGAGGGTACAGGCGGGCGAACAGGGAAAATCAGAAATATCTGTTTTCGTTTTGGGTGCAATGCGATGTATCAGAACAATAATTAGTGCATGTCAACAGTAATGCGTGCTAAAAATAACTAGTTATATCTAAAAAGTGGAATAATGCAAAGTCTGGATATTGCTCTTAAAGGAATCAAGGCTGTTTTTATTTACAACATGTTGCGGGAGGGAGTTCCAAAGTCGAATGGTACTTGGGGGGGGGAAAGAATACAAGTGGTAATTACATCTGGAGTGAGGGATAAGGTGGGACAAGGAATGTAGTTTTCAAGTGACTGTGTTTATAGGAATGAGATATTTATTTGCTGCTATACCCACTAGGCCATTTGCAATTTTGTATATCATGCATAGTTTTGCGTCATTTCTTCGGTCGGATAGTGATCTCCATCCTAATGTCTGGAGCATATTGGTTATACATTATGTATTATGGTGGCGATGTAAGACATATCGAGCTGCACGGCGTTGGATCATTTCTAGTGTGTTTATTTGTTAGCGGTGTAGGGGTCCCAGAAAGTATAGCTATTTTCCAAGGTAGATCTGACAATTGAAGGTGAAGTAAGCCTGAGTTTTTATTTGGATTGACGATACTTTAAGATTTCTGCGGAGGAAGCCTAATGATCTATTTGCTTTTAAAGAGATTTATTTTAATTTACTATGCGCACGCTTAGCAACCAATTATTAGAAGTTCGTTTACAAGCATAAATGAAAATTCATCGCATCCTCGCAAGCCAGGGATCGTTGCATAGCTTTACAGTGCCCTTGGTTAATCGTCTCCGCAAACCGTGGAAGTGACTGGAGTCGTATTATTAAAAAATATAGCTACTGTTGTGGGAACAGCGCAAATACCATTTACAAATCGTCAAGATAAATACTGGAGAAGATTTGTTTATGCCAACAAAGCAGAAAGTCGTAGAGCATTCACTTAGCAGATAAATAGAGATCATATCTGACTACCGACTCGGAGGCCACCGCCTATCGTCGGGATCAACCGACTCACCCAAGTAAACCAGTCAGTCCGTGTTTACTCCGAACACGGTAAATTTATTTACTCTGGGGCGAACGCGATGCGATGTCAACATCGAACCGTATTCAGTCGTCGGACGCTGCTGGAAACTTAGCCTTGGAAAGGTGAAGAGATATGGCTTTGCACGGTTGCTTAAGATGCCTGAAATATATCGTATTCACCCTAAACTTCGTGGTGTGGGTGAGTATTGAGTGTGCATTTCCAAACATGTTTATGTCGTGTTTTGTATTTATTTCCCCGGTTTCTCGGCAGTGCGTGCATACTGCACTGAGTGACTGACCACTGTCTGCAGTTGTCAGTTGCCGCCCACGTCCACCTCAGAGCACGGGCCAGCTGCATGGCCGAAGCAGAGGGCCAGGCACGGTGTAGGCACTCTGACACTAACCCTGACATAACTGTAGGTCAGAGACAAGGCTGAGAACTAATGAAACATGATGCAGGTACCAGTGTTCATTCCCAGACGGAGGAGATAGCTGCACTAACTCACGTCACTGGTCACTGACACTGTCATGACTTGTCTCATGTGACATGTCACACTCTGATTGTGAACTTATTTTACCATAATTCAGAATTATAATTGATTTTTGACTTTTTTACTAATTTATTTATTATGATACCGTGGCATTCTCCTGTTTTTAAATGTTATGTAATTGTAATGAAACCAGAATTGTAAATATTAGTAATTAAATGACATACTGTGGAAATAATTAGGCCCCAAAATAAGTAATACATGTAGGTCTTCTTAGTACACTTTTAGGATACCTTTATTTAAAAACTGGTATTGCATGAAACTCCATGAATTGGCCATGCAAACTCAGTTAATTGGATTATGCCATTTTGCAAAGAAACTGGATGATTTATTTTTACAGAAAGTACCATTTGAAATTCCTGAGTCGTTATTTGAGCAATCCAATGCAAAGGAATTGTTAAAAAAGTTCCTTTTACAAATTTTGTGAAACAATTTGCCCAGTGAAAAAACCATGACAACCAGTGGAATGTCACAAATTGGTCATGATGGTTGTGCTATGGTAAGATACAACAGTACCATATTACTAAATCAGTGTAGTGAAGTATATTTCTATCACCTGTCATTTATTTGTATAATGCACTAGTGCTGCCACCTTGTTCAGTATATTTTAAAATCATAATAAATTGTTAACTTTCTTAAAAAAATTATCTTTTAAATATTCAACCAGGAGAGCTCATACTCATATTTTCAGTGAATAACTAATAATTTCAGTGACTAACATGCATATGAAAAATGGCATATTTAACATGATGTGCAGTAAGATGTAAAGGCTTAACATAAGCATGACAATGCATTTGCAAGAGTGACCAAGCTATAAAATTTAAATTCGCAACCATCAGCATTGATAATGTGCATGATTAAGTCCGACTTCCCACTGCCCAGATGATTGTCATTGTGATAGTTTACAGAACTTCTCTGCATGGTAATTTGTAGTGGAACTCTGCTGTGTTAATTGATGCAAAATGAACATCAAAGGGTATTCAGTTCAATCTGATGATATTGCCAATAACACTTGTTTTCAAACTGGATATACTGTTACCATTGAGCATGATTGTGGAGTTGTATCTTTTAAATTGCAAATGCTGTTACATGCTTAGGTATATAATTAAATACTGTTTGGCAGGCACACTCACACACTCACTATTCACTCACTTGCTATCCAGTGACCAGGCAGTCACTTAGGCATCACTGATAGCTTCCTGACAATTCCCACCATCTCTTTTGATCTTCTTCTGCCCTCTGGGATGTGCCAAAGGTCAAGACAGTTCAGATCTTTATGTTTTGTTCCACCTCTTCCTCTGTCTCAGAACTTTGTTTTCTTCTTCTTGGCATAGTGCCTTGTAGAATGGTCTTTGTAAGGCTGGTTGATCTAATAATAGTGATATCTGATCTTGGAGGGCAGTATAGTCCCTTCAGATGATTAATTCTTTCAATCAAGAGTGATCATCCTTTCATCTGAGCATGCATTGCAGCATTCTCGTAATACTGGTGGTAACATAAAGCCGCTCTATTTAAGTTGTTAACATTGAATATAAGGTCAAGAGGATGGTTATTCAAGACAGACTAGAAGTGAATAGAAATACAGTCGTTATGCTACAATTAGTGACTTTCATTTCATGTGTGTACAACTGTAGTAATAGTATATACTACATAGTCTTTCTCAGTGGTTTGCTAATTGTCCCATAGAGATCCCATGTAACTGCAGCTGCCAGTTGGTAACATTTCCCATTCAATTTGATCATCAACTTGGTTTTTAATCAGTCACACATTTGGATTTACATATATATATATATTATGTTGTTCAATGTTAATAGTTATAATTCTATTTTAGCAATTGTATAGAAGCATACATTGAAACAAAACAGAAAAACAATTGTTATATTACAACATTGTAAACATGCTTTCTAGCAGTGTGTCCTTATATACACATGATTATACAAAGCTCCCTAGTGCAGAGTGTATTGAAAACTACTATGCAAAGTAGGTCATTTAATTTCCTGTCAGTAATGACAGAGGAGTATTAGATGAAATTAGATCTCCAGTTGTTGCTGCATTAGTTTAAGCCCATGTTACTGTTAGTCCATTGCCACTGATGCATAGTGGTACAGACAGCATGTTCCTGCTTACTGTATCATTTGCTACTAGTACAAGATAAGTATATTTAGAAAATAAGTAATCAGACTTTTTGGAAATTATGTAATATAATTTAATAATGTAACAATAAGACCAAGAGACAATCTGTTAGGTCAAAACAGCTTTCAATAACAAGGGAAAAATTTACAAACGAAATACATCACTGGGAGCACAAAACATGTCTATGCAATGCTACATATGGGTGTGAAATTACTGTGAATCCTGGCTAACACACAAAAAACAGTTGTATGCTACTGAAATTTGGTTCTTTAAAACGTGCTATGAGTGTCATGGGCTGGAAAGGAAAAGCCACAAAGTCATCCAAATGTTAAACCATGAACAAAATTAGAATACAACAACTCAACAAGCAATCTTTTTTATAGGACAAGTAAAGGTAAAGATAGAGTTAGAGCTAGGCACTTATTTAATTAGAGAATAAAAAATAATCAAGATAGCTTGTCAACAAGGTGTGGAAGGAGGAGTACAACAGAACTTCTGTGTCCAATTACAAACAAACATGCAGTTTGGAGGGCCATGATCACCAGCACCTGTGACCTTCTAGTGCCGATGACAGAAAAAAAGATACAAAATCAAACTATAATTAAAATATCTACTTTTTATACTGCTAGGGTCACTCCTGTAACATATGTGCTTATACAGGTCTATGGCTAATGATTGGCTACCAGTATCTCATGATGAGGATTAAGTAGTTTAAATTTTTATATAATGTTAAACATCCAGTTTACAAGGAAATGCCTATACTTTAATTGCAATTGATAATAGATCCCATGAGCAAAACACTAGACCCTATATCATCCATTTCCCATTTAAATGTCTTGCCGTGGGAATAACCTATTTTCATTTGATTCCACCAAGATCAGTATTATCATCTTAATTTCATAATTCATTTTGCAAAAAAAGTGTAAAACTCTTCCAGGCAGTCCCATGTGTTTACATGACAGATTAACTACCATTTTGAGAAAACAACACAATTGAGATGACTGTGTAAAATGGTCAGTGTAGGGTGGGGTGATCTGCAACCTCATCTAGACAACATTTGCATGAGTGGCTAAATAGCTACTTCATCACTTTCTATTTCCAGTCCATTCCAGACCCATCAAATCTGCTATAGTCTTCCCAAAAAGTCCCAGTTAAATCTTTCTCAACTTTCTCTTCAGTTTACCCTCTATTCTTCAACAACTGATTCCTTTTCATAATTTATTAATTTCCAGAATGTAGGAGTTAAATTAATAAATACGCTTGCCACATCCACTGACTCCACAAAGAGGTCATTCACTGCCATGTTGACAGCTGGCTACAGGCTGTTGACAGTCCAACACAGCCTCTCTATATGGTCCTTGACAAATGTCAAACACATGGCAATGATGCATCATCCATTAGAAAACTGGCAGAGCCAGGCAGACAGGAAGTGGTACTCCATTCTAAGCATATTTCATCACTCATATCTGACACAAGTATGTCAATGTTCTAAAGCAATAATGTCAAGGAAGGGAGTTATTGGTTTAAATTCATAATACAATTTTAATGTAGACTAAAATGAACATTTGCTTTACACATTTAATTGTTGCAGATATCCGAAGTCTATTATAAACTAAATGTTGATTAGGACAAACATCTTTCAAATTGGGCAGCTACCCAGAACTTGAGAACAATAAACATGGATTCAATGTTGTTATCTTTTATTTAGTGGCTTCACTCAATCAGCACCTTCCATAAATAAAGGATGACATAAATGTGCTTTGGGGTAATGATTTAAAATGATGTATAGGGACATAATTAATGCACTTTTCAGCCTGTTTAAATGAAGAAAAGAAAAGTTGGTCGGGATTGAGTGACATACGATCTACCTGATGCTAGGCTAATGAACACTTCCCCTTGGCCTTTCACCTCCAGTAGCCAGCCTCCTAGTGCAGAGGGCAATGTATGTACAAGTGTACAGACATAAATAAGAAGGAGCTAATCTCAGTGACAGGGCTCAAGAGTACTTTGTTGTTGAGTAGAAGAGTTTGTTGTCGTATTCAACAACACAGTTGTTGTGCTGACCCAGTATGTAGAATCAAGTGTGCTGCAATAACATGTTCATTTCTAGATAGTACATGTAACCATAAACAGTTATGTTTTAAATAAATGCAACATTTAACATCCAAAATATATATCAAACTTATTTATGACAGCTGATGTTCCTATAATTTAAGATAAGAAAACAGGTATTGTAAACTTGGGATTCATAAACAATTGAAGCAAACTGGGTTGGATCCATCATGCTGTGGTTTTGAAGCTTTAAAAATAATTTTGAACATTCACCAGACATTGTTTGGGTCTTTCTAATCACACTCAGAACCGTTGATCCCTTGTTATAGGTGTTTAATACTGTCTATCCTGTTGCATGATTCATGTGGAAGCATTGATGAAACACAGGATGACAAGGAATGAACACATAGAAATTGATCATAGCATCTTGACATTCTCTAGTCCCCCTACACACTCACATCTTGCCATCTTGGTGAAATGGAGAAGACTTAATTAACTGGATAGTACCATGAAGAATGCCCCATCCATCAGCAACCTTTTGTTGCTGGATACTAATAGCATGGCATCACCCACTGCAGTGTTTTTGATAATGGCCAATGTCCCCAGGGATAATGGAGGGCCTTGTTGATGTGATGGTTTAGCTGAGGGACTGGTCCCAGATAATTAGTGGTGATAGCTGATAGTTTTATGTTCCATGAGTCCTGATTGCTCTGGGACCTTGTGTTTGCTTGAGACTGACAAACAACAAACAACCCAGGGAAAGCACTGGTGTTGCTTTATCTCTATGAGCTTATGTTGTCAGCTCAAGTTAATTCTAACTGGCTACTGCTGAAAGTGATATTATTTAAGTGCACAACTTTGTTATGGTTTATGCTCTCATGATATGGTATAACAAAATTGTAGGGCCAGTTGTCATGTTGATAAGGAAGCTACAAATGTAATTACTTTAAATAGTAGAAAATTTTGTTTTTCTTCTCTTATTAAAATTCAGAAAACAGGTTTTTAGGCTATGCTAAGATCTATCTTTTGGGCATCATCTTGCAGTGTTATTTTGTGGTCCTGGTGATATCCCAGTTGTATTGCCAAATACAGTATTGAAAACGTGCACATGTTTTCTTGCATGAAGCTAGCCTCTCTTAATTACCCTCTTCATGGGGTACCCAGCCCAGAGAAGCTGTTTTCATGGCCCACTTGATGACCTTGTAATGATAACCCTGATAATATTACCCCCATGGTCTAAGCCTGGTGGGATCACCTTTCCAGCTCTGCTGGATACTTAGTTGACAAGTCTGACACATAATCAGTGTTAACACCCTGCAGCTAGCATTGCTGATTCAGGTGGCTCATTTTACACCTTTCCACAAAATTGTCATCTGACAGATGGAGTGCTTACTTAGGCAAAATGCAGTTGCATAATAGGAATGCTGAGCAGCTAAGTAAATAAGACATGTGCTTAGATTAAAAGACTAGTTTTGTTGCCAGTACTATGTCAATGTCGCTAACTCTTCAAAATAAAATGCAGTCATTTAGTTTGAAATGTATTGTTTTCCACAGGCATTAACAATTCACATGTGCTTGTTTTCTATTCACTATTATGGACATCTACCAACAAATGAAATTAACCCTAGTCCCCGGGGTTAGGTCAAAGTCCAACATTGCTGTTGTCAGAAGTAAATTGAAGCCATATTATGTACACTGACACAAGTGACCCTAATTTGTGTGCCTTTTGTTTGGGGTGGAAATGACTTGATGTAAGCAATAAGTTGCTTCCATCCAATTTTAGAATATAAGTATGTATTAATTTTTTTAAATGGATAGATTTTGAATCATCAATTCATGTTCTTCAAACATTGAATCCTTTTTAGAGCGATTTGTGTGTGACATAGTATGTAAATTAAATGGTATATAATGCCAATTCAAAAGATATTGGTGACACAGTGAAGATTATGGATGAAGGTTAGTTGATGGATGTTGTTGTGTCGTAAGAGGCAGTTATTGGAAATAAGCAATAAAGCCAAGCAACTTACTTGGTTGGTGGTCACAGAACAATCTGATCTGTACAATTGTCACCCAACATCAGGGCTTTATGCAGGATAAAATTATTGCCAGTCACACATGTTTTGATGGACACATGGATGTTAACTGTTAAGCCAGTTTACAAACTATTAAATGTGTCTAATGACCTGAAATGGACTACAAACACACATGTGACACCATTTCACTCACTTTTACCCGTCCAAATGATGGGTGGATGGGTCTCTACAAAAAGCTATGCCCCAGATTATGCACTTGACTGGTGTTTTGGCAAACACAATTTTGCTTATAGCTAATATTAGCCAAGTCCAGTGTAATATGTCATACTTCTCTTGGAAGCAGTTAGCCATACTGTGATTAATGGATGAAATATGTACTGTTTACACGCAAATATCGATGTCTATCGCCAGTTACTCAGTCACTCATTCGTACAGATGAGTGAAATGGAGCAACTTTATAGAATGAGTAAATTTTCCCAAGGTTCAGCATGGCAGCACAGGATTTGAACCATTGCGACCCTGCAGTCGAAGCAGTTAGCTTATAGCGGCCATGGCAGATTGGCAGTCATACTTCTTTTTGACTTTGAGGCATTCTCACCAATCTATTCTATAAATACTGGCTTTCCCTAGATCAATCTCTTCCCAATCATCCCATATCGATGTTGCAAGGTCCTATGACTTGCTGACATTATCATGGCTAGTTCAAGGAACATATTGATTGCTGACCTTGCTAGTAACCGAATAGTGCCCTGGATTCTTTCAGGACCATGATGGCTAATAAGCTGATAGCTGGCCATTCCCATTGAAACACACGTTGTACCTTGATTGAATACATGTTCAACAATCAACATACAGCTGTCGGTATGATGAAAATTATGAATATGAAATATTGTGTTTGTGAATCATTGATATTCAGTTTCAGCTGTACCAGCAGAATTGAGTAATTTCAATGCAACATGATTGATTGATATGGAAATGTGGCAACTAGGACAAACTGAAATCCTTGTTTAGTCATTTTGACCAAAGGTTCAGTAGTTTTTATCGTATCACTCTGCATCTGCTGTTAGCTGCCATTTCTCAGAAACTGTTCAGGATCAATTCTTAGTAATTCTTCATCAAGATGTATCTGGGTATATTGCTACAGTGCACAAGAAATCTAAATTTTATTGAATTCTTATATTCTAAAGGCTAAATTTTAATGGGTCCCAGGCATATAAATTGGTGTCAGCACTCAGCAGCTCATTAGACCCAAGGTTGTTAAACTGGAAAGTTGCTTCAAGGTTTCAAACCTATGTCTTCAAGGCTTATCTATACATTTTCTATAAAGGCAAGTTCGATTAATTTTGTTAAAAATATATTGTCACCTGTAGGCAATAAACATAGAAAAAATATTATTACTGGTGTTTGGATGACATGTTGACACTGTCTTTGACCTGCTGACACTGTCTCTGACCTGCTGACACTGTCTTAGACTGCTGACTCTATCTTAGACCTGCTGACACTGTCTCTGACCTGTTGACACTGTCTTAGACTGCTGACTCTGTCTCTGACCTGCTGACTCTATCTTAGACATGCTGACTCTATCTTAGACCTGCTGACACTGTCTCTGACCTGTTGACACTGTCTTAGACTGCTGACACTGTCTCTGACCTGCTGACTCTATCTTAGACATGCTGACACTGTCTCTGACCTGTTGACACTGTCTCTGACCTGCTGACTCTATCTTAGACATGCTGACACTGTCTCTGACCTGTTGACACTCTCTCCGACCTGTTGACACTCTCTCTGACCTGCTGACTTTATCTTAGACCTGCTGACACTGTCTCTGACCTGCTGACTCTATCTTAGACCTGCTGACTCTATCTTAGACCTGCTGACACTGTCTCTGACATGCCGACACTGTCTCTGACCTGTTGACACTCTCTCTCTCTCTCTCTCACCTGTTGACACTCTCTCTGACCTGCTGACTTTGTATTAGACCTGCTGACTCTGTTTCTGACCTGCTGACTCTATCTTAGACCTGCTGACTCTATCTTAGACCTGCTGACACTGTCTCTGACCTGTTGACACTGTATCTGACCTGTTGACACTCTCTCTGACTTGTTGACACTCTCTCTGACCTGCTGACACTGTCTCTGACCTGCTGACTCTATCTTAGACCTGCTGACACTGTCTCTGACCTGCTGACACTGTCTCTGACCTGCTGACACTGTCTCTGACCTGCTGACATAACCTTCGATCCACTGACAGAACCTAAAATGTACTGACTCTGTCTTAGACAGAATCACTAGCTGTCTTAGACCAATTGATACAACCTTAGGTCTGCTGACACTGTCTTAAGTTAGATTAACATACACAATAATGACCATCTGGCACTGTCTTAGAACGACTGACATAGCCAAAGACCAGCTGATACTTTCTTAGAATTGACAGTCTTATACCTGCTGACAGTGACACTGCATTAGACTTGATACTGACTCAATTCAGTAGGCATAAAATATTTAACAGAGGACAGCTGACCACATTACGCAAAGTGTCACAGAGCCCTGTTGGTGTGTGACAATCAATACAGTTCACATCCAGCTGAGCCATGCAGTATGAGACTGAGACTGGCAGTGTTACACAACACACAGGCACACTCTTAGACCACCAGTAGCTGCACAGACATTACTTAGATACTTTTGGTCAAATCTGAAATGATGAACCCACATTGATTTCACAGATATAACAAGTGTGCATAAATTCGACACCTTGTTTTGTTAGTTCCATCAATCAACATAATCCCTTGCAAATTTATGTTGTAGCATACCTGGGTATTACATCATAGCACATTTTAAAGTGTGACCTGACTTATGCCAGTCGTTAAGATAACTACCATGCTAAACAAATTGAGCATTTTTCTGAAAATGATGTTCATGTGTTCAACTTAAAATTAACATAAAAAAGGTAAATGACATTATTTTAAAATATAATTTCCACTTTTGTATCAAAGTGTACATATGTAGCCTGAGTTGTGCAGGTAAAATGATACTTGTGATTCAAAGATTTTGTTCACTTCATTATCATGTCAACAGTGCAGAAATAAAGTAGCAAAGCATACCTCTGTTGACTCTAATTACCTGCAGCAGACCCTCAACTTGTCTACACCTGACCTCTAGTGACAATAAACAGTGAGTTTATGATCCTTTGGTCAGCAGTAGAGAATCAGATTGGCTTCTACTGTAGCATCCATAACAGGAAAGAAAGCTGGACAGTCATTCAGTAAAGCTCTACAGTATGTTGTAGAGGCTTATACTGTGTGTTCCCCGGAGACAAGGCCTCTTGAGGTTTTCATATGGAATTGATATGTGCTGTTTGTCACTGTTGCAAGAGCAGGCAGGTTGCAGCGGAGCTAGATCAAAGAGGACAGATTCATCTGTAAATCAATCACACATGTTGTTAGTCTCAGAAGGGGCAACCTTGTTAGCCAGACATTCAAGCCACATTTCAAATGATAGCAGAAGACATAAGAAGGTCTCTGATGCGAAAAATTTTTTCAAGTTAAAAGGACCTTTTACTTTTTAATTGATTAATTTTTTTTTTAAAGTTCACATTGGCTGAAATGATTTCATTAACAGTTTACGACTGTTTATCAAAACATAATGCCCCCTGGGAGAGGGGTTTTCTGCCTCTAAATCCTTAAGTAATAGGAACTTTTACATGGTATTATGACAGAGGCTAGTTCTGTAAACATGGTTGCATGTTGACAGAGTTGTCATCTTGTGTATAAATGGTTTTACAGCCCCCCATCCAAGTTTGTCCTTTATTTGCACTGCAGGGTGACTGTGGACTGATGAATGGCAAGTCATTTCCCAGGCTGTGACAGAGAGAACTTGCATCAGCTCACTAATGCTGTTGATTGGGATGTCTCTGTGTCTGCCACTACACAACCTAGACTTGTCATTTTCCTTGCTAGTTCAAACTTGACATCATTTTATCAGAATTACCAAGTAGGGTAGTTTTCAAACCAATGTACATGTCTATAATTGTACAGAATGTAATAACTTTAATAACACTTTTACTCTAAATAAAATCCAAAGTGAGACTCTTCAGAGTGTTTACAAACAATATATTACCCCGGGGTAGTATACTAAAGAATAATAATAAGTACTAAAGTAAATATAAATACCTAAAACCATATTGTGAAGAATTGTTAAGATTTCTTTCTGGGATTCGTTGAAATTATCCTAGTCTCCTGACTTCAGTCGTAGGTGTAAAGACATAAACCCCCAGACCAATGCCTCCCCTTCAGCTTGCACACAATACTTGAGAAGCGCTATAAGTGTTGCTCTGTGGCAGAGTAAAACAACACCTCCTAGTTGTTGCATAAATAAAAAGTAAAGCACATTATTTGACATAGCGTAAGTAATTGCATAAACTGCATAAGTGGCGTAAATAATTGCATAAACTGCATCAGTTGTCTGCACTCCGGGAACTCTGGCTAAGAAAGTTGTTCTGGTTAATTCACTTGTTCTACCATTCCCCCCACATAGTGCCCACCCATGTTGTGCTCAGTTGTCTATGGTGATATCACATATCATGACACAGCAAATGTGCAGTTATATTACATAATTTATGATAATTTAAACCTGGTGTAGTCAAAGTGGAATATTTATTTATTATTTGTCATTAACCAGCAGCTCACTTGGGAATTAAATATAGCTGTGAATTACTGGGTTTTCTCCATTAATCAAGAGTTTTGCAATTTTATTATGGTTTTGTATCAAAAAAAGTATTAAAAAAATCAATGATATCAGCAGTCACTGAAAAAAATTTGTTTCGCCCAAAATGATTGATGCTTTAATTGCTTTTACAGCGAGAATTGTAATTCCTATAATTCCAAGATTAACCTACGTCTGTTAACATCTTTCAAAGAAACGTGTAGATGTCACTGGCAGACCTGTTTTAATGGGATTATCATGCGCATGCACCTGAAGTGTGGAACTGTAGAATGCATGTGAGTGATGTGACCACAACACATGTGTGGGCAGTGCTGACATCACATTAACAATACTGACCTCTGTGAAGCATCATAGTGGCATATGGCAAATACACGCACTGGAATGTTATCACTCTTTTATCTGCGTTTAATAATTAGCAATCATTATATTGTTATTGCAGCCCTTATGGCACAGCAATTGACCTCGGAAGATGTGTCAATATTCCTAGGGAAGGCACATTTGGTATATCTATAGCTGATAGTAAGGTGTTGCTATTACGATCTGTTATCAGTATTACATCATTATGTAAATCATTCAGGTAATCATTACATCAGTATTGAGCAAGAACAAGGCACACAGGCATTCATGGACACGTGGCTGGTGAGAGATATTCGGAAAGTTCTGACACAGTCCAAATTCATCTAGCCATGGCAAACTTCAATGTGCAGCAGATAATTGTTCTAATTTTCCACTGGCAACATCCTGCATGAGTTGAACCAGAATGCAACCACTAATCTCCTAATATTCCCTGGCTTATCTCCCATTCTGTCTAGCAGATTATCTTTTCCAGGATGTCTGCCCCAGAGGTTATAAATGTATGTCAAGCACACAGCTGCCTGGGTCATTAATGGCATGCACTCTTATCCTGTGGTCAGCTCAATTTATACTTGTTTGTTAGTTATTCATACCATTTACAGTAGAATCTGCCTTTTATTTCTGCACAACCAAAACAGTCTCAAGGCAGGAGGTTGTAATGTCCTTAGCGGGTTGCAAGTATTAATAATTAAGAGGATTGTTGGCTAAAGGGCCATTAATAGTGATCATCTCAAAACACTGAGGCCTCAGATAAAAGTTTACAAAACGTCATTGTGGTCTTGATAATATCAATATATTAAAACTATTGGTTGATCTAAATTGTTTCATGCTCTGTCATTTGCCTAAACACTGTGTTAACTGTAAATAGTTACTCTTATAATGTTTTATGTACTTTATAGATAGGCTGACAGCAATTCATCATTTTAAATCCCTGGATTTGGTGTAAAGTCACCAATAGTTATAGCTACCTCCACTCCACCTAAACATGTATTGGCAAACATTTCAAAATCAGTTGCTTACATTGCTGGCCCTTTTTGGCACTCAATAATCAAGGTTAGTCACGTGACAGCAAAAAAGGTTGAAATAGTACAATTTTCTCTGAAATAGTACAATTTTCTCACAATATGAACTTTGAAAAAATACCTTATGCATTCATACATAGAGCCAGACTATTGTTGCCCTTTTCCATTATATTTAATTGAATCATGACCAAATCCAGTTTAAGGAAATTTAGTAGTTTGTGCAGTGACTTAACTGAGACTACAGCAGTGGCACTGTCCTGTCTGTCTGGTGGTGTTGACATATTTACACTGTTAGTTAACACTTTGTTCCACATTTTACACAGGAGGCATGCAACGAATACAAATGACCAACATTGCACCACAAGATGGCAGTAACTATAGCAACAAAACCTGGCTAAAACAATTAGTTCTTGGTGATGCATACAACAGAAGTGCATTTGGGGGCCATTCCAAAGATGTATCCTATTACAAATGTAAAATATTATTGTTAATATTTTTTAAGTTTTTATTTAATGGTATGTTATCAGATCATTATATTTAGAATATTTATGTTTTGTTCACCTGCTTCAGATAAACAACAAACAATAATAAAAATCACTACACAAATTAATGTTTAATTTTTTAATATTAAATTATATTCAAAATAACCAATGACTAACAATAGCTTCAAGCTGAATGTGTTTATTTTGCATAAGCAATATATTATCTTGATACTTTTCAGGACAACCCAAATGTAGATTTTAGATGATGAAAGATTTGTTTTAACTGTTGAGAAGGTCCTTGGACCCAGGTGGTGAGTTCTTAATTCTTTTGCCACATAGACCGGAGGGAAAATCAGTCATCAAATTCATTTGCCAAAATAATTGATTTACCAGAAGAGAAAATGTGCCTTTGGTGAAATGTAAAACAACTCCAACAGTTCGATTCCTCTGTAAACTTTGGCTTGTAGCTTGCTGAACAGTTAACTTACTGGTAATCAGGGCCTTACGCAGGATCACAGTTTTGCCAGTCACACAATTTTGGTGGATATGTTAAGCCATAATTTGAGAAACATAAAATGCATTTTATGACTGGAAAAGGACTACAAACACACATGTGGCACCATTGACTCTCATTTTAAAGGCATAACTGACAATATGTATTATTTTAGGAAGACTTTTTTTTGCTCCATTTTTTACCCATCCACCCATATTTATACCCGTCCAGAATGGGTTTTACCTGTCCAAATGACGGGTGGACGAGTCTGCATAAAGCTATACTGGTAATCATTAATGTGGCCATTAATTATTTTTCTGAAGTTAAATCCACTGCTAACTTCATTAATTTAATTCTCAAAATCCAAAAAATTTGTTGCATACCATTTCATTAATCCATGCCATTGTTTTGTCTCATTAGAAATGGATGCATGTTGTGAGATAATACTACCTCGGTAATTGCATTTCAGATTTTATTTCTAAAGAAAATACCACTTGGACACTAGATGCCAGTTTCAGGATCTGTGTTGGTGTTGCTTTAGTAGTGTACATTCACTCTATACCACTACTTCATGTCATATTTAATGAGTTATTACAAAGTGTTGTAGTTTCACACATCATAATCAGATGCAGTGATTCTGAATAGTTCTTTCTCAGTTTCTTTTATCTTTTTACATAATTACTTTATTTTGCAAGACTTCAGTTTTTCACACATTAGGTTGTGCAGTATAGCCTTAGTCATTTCTGAGAACCACCACAAGTATTGTTACACATTTATGACAAGTTGAACCTTACAGTTGTATAGATATTATGTGTACATATGTTTAATTGAACAGGTTTATGTTGTTGCAGGTGGCTGGCATGTTGTTGCTGGGTTTAGCTGTGTACATGCGAATAGACCCACAAACCAACCACTATGTGAAGGCGGGGTACGCGACTGAGGTCAACACCTTCCACATCATCTGCTACATCCTCATGGCCAGTGGTGGCGTGATGACATTTGTTGGATTTCTCGGTTGTTGTGGAGCATTCCAGGAGTCTCGGTGCATGCTGGGAACTGTGAGTATATTGTACCGGTAGTCAAGGTTGCATTTGTGTTTTGTGTGTTGTTGAATTGAATATATCTGACGCTTTTGTGTCTACGGTGTCTGTCTGTAAACGAACATCTTAAAGAAACATGCAACCCTAAATTTAAAAAAATGCTCAAACCATTAAGTAATGTCTACTGTATCAAAATTGAGACTAGCAAATGCAAATTCCCAAATGTAGCATTATGATCTAAATATTGTGCATCATAAAAATTACTCAGAAGGCAAAATAACTAACATAACCATCTCCCATGTTCCTAATAATGTTATTGTGCAAGTTTAATGCTGTCCAAATTGACTATCCTCAGGAAACGTCAATATTGACAAGACTGCGAAGTCATCGGTGACTTCATTACCATGGTAGTTAGCGGCTCAACAGGCATTCTGCTGAAGGCACCTTATGACAATGTCACGTAATCAAAGCCAGAAATCAATGCAGCTTATGACAGGCGCCTGGCAGCCCTGACGAGAAGTCCCCGGTCTCGTGTCTTTGTCGCTGCAGTAAAGGCTGGAAAGTGTGCCTTGTAGATTGTCATAACATTGAGTTTCAACTAATTCCGGTTCGCTGCGGGACTTGTGTCGATCTGGCTGTGAGATTAGTGTCATGTGTGAGATGCTGTTAGTGTGTGATCAGGGATGTTATACAAGTCAGACAGCTTCACCACACATGGATAGTACCTGGTCTGGTGGCCAGATAATTACATTTTGATGGCAAGCAAACTTGTGGGGTTCAGCTGTGTGTGGGGGAGGTGCAGTGGGTGGGTGGGTGGGTGAGCCAGCAGACGGGCAGGGAAGTGAGAAAGAGTTTTATGTGTGTGTATATATGTAATTATACACATAATAATTTGTGATGCAAAAGTGTACTAGGTAATGCTAATGACAACCAAATGTACCACGTTGCAGTGGTCCTCTTATATATGCCAAGTGCTGTTGGTGAGATTGTGAATAGGTGAGTGAATATATGTGAATATGTTTATACATGCATATATTCATACATCAACATGAATATTGGACAGGTGATACATGTGCAGAAAACATGGCTTCTATAGACCAGTCGTTGTTTGTGTAAAAAGGGCAGGTCCTCAAGGCTTTGTGAGCAGTGACTTTGTGATGTCAGAAGGCCTGTCTGTAGATATGGGGTTATTTTTTGTTCCAGTTTTTCGTCATGCTGTTTCTAGTCCTGGCTACAGACATCAGTGGCTGTGTTTGGGCCTACATGCAGCGCGACCAGGTAAGGCTGGCGGATGGTCTGGCGTGTTGGTGGAAGGGCTGGCGGGTGGGTGGGTGGGCGGGTGGGTGGGTATGAGGGTGGGTGGGTGTGTGAATGATCAGGCACAGAAGTAGACCAGTCGTTTGTTCAAGCAATTTAAAAGGTTAGTTCTTATGTAGCGCAGTATCCAATCCTCAGGATTGTTCAAAGCATTTTACACTTTACTTCCCTGACAGACCTGTTCAATCGGACTCCATCCCAACTTGTCTGGGAAGCATCAATTTATTCAAACAAATCAAACATGTTGAATCAACATACATTCTATTAAATATACAAATAAAATAATTATTGTGTATGTACAGCTGTATATATATATATATATATATATATATATATATATATATATATATATATAAATTATTTGTGTATATAATATATATATACAAATAATTTTTTATTTATATATTTAATACTGTGTATGTTGATTCAACATATTTGATTTGTTTGAATAAATTGATGCTTCCCAGACAAGTTGGGATGGAGTCCGATTGAACAGGTCTGTCAGGGAAGTAAAGTGTAAAATGCTTTGAACAATCCTGAGGATTGGATAGTGCGCTATATAAGAACTATTCTTTTAAATTGTTTGAATAAATGACTGGTCTATTGTGTGTGTGTGTGTGTATATATATATATATATATATATATATATATATATATACAAATAAAATCTGTGAAAAGTAACTGAAGAAAACAAACACACGATTAAAAAGAGGTATTGTTTGTTTAGCATTAATATTTTGTTGATGTTTGAAACATTTTACATGTCATAATTGCAGACGTATATAATGTTATATGTTCCAACCTTCATCGATCACATAATGTGCACATTTCAGAGATGTTATTTATGTTTTATTTGCAGGCAAAGAAGTCTGTGACACAAACATTTAGAAACTTTGTTGTCACAGAATATGGAAAGGATTCACTCACCGACGAGACTGTAGACTTTGTGCAGTCTTCGGTAAGTAACTTGGCTTCACCTATATACACGCTGTACTACAATAATAAATGATTTAAAGTTACATTTTGTTAGATAGTCTGATAAACACTAAGTACTAGTAGTATAATTGTAATAATGCTACTCTTATTATTTTGGAAATTATATCAACTGTGACAATATTTAAATTAAACTTTTTGAAACTGTGGAATTAACTCAATTATTAATCATTTTTTTCTTTTATCAGTAGCTACATTTATAGTCAAATGTTATATTTTATATTGATTAATTTATCATCTCTAACCTTTAACTAAGCTGACCCACAGAAAGCAGGACACATTCATCCTTGCCTAACTAAGTTTATGTAAATAAATACCTGTCTATGCACAGTGATAGAGCAATGAAAAAGTATAGTTCACATGTTACTTGTGACTGAATGTTTTCAGATGTTGTAAACAGGTCATAGGGTTCTTATACTGTACATGACTTCACTGGCCTTTAATACAAACTTAAGCATTATGCTTCTTTTTCAGATATGAAGTGTAATAATTGGGGTGAAACTCTTGAACAACCATAAACCAAACATAAAACCATACCATTTACCATGTCACCATGATTTGATGAGCACTGACCCACAAATATTGTTTCTAACTTGGACGTCACCAATGCGGGATGCTGTCATTACGCACTAGCTGCATTTGGTATGAGTCAGTCTCATATTTTATTTACTTCATTAATAGACATTTGTGTGCAAACTGAAATTAAACTACAACTATTTATGATTAATGAAAAATTTTAAACACCACACTACTCAGTCCTCATTCATATTCATGAAGTAATGCGCCATCAATGGTTATTATGTTCCCTACCAAACCGTTCTAAACAAAGTTATGCAGATGTACAGTCACTTTAGATGAGTTTTGTAATGCAGCTTTGGCATGTTAATACTTAGATAGTATTCTATGTAATATATAACAAGTGCATATATATATATATATATATATATATCATCATCATGCTATCAGTCGCGATGCGACAAAGACTGCTTCCACCACTTGACTATGGCTCTCCAGTCTCCATTGATCCCTCTGCTGTGAGAGTGATGTCCATGAGTCGGTCTTTATGTCTCTCAGCTTCAGGGTTTCTCTTGATGGTATCGAGGGTGCCCTCTCTTTCTGTGACCAAAAGACAGTTGAGAATAGAGAACCTGCTTTGGTAGTCTGTCTGGTGACATCCTCATGAGGTGTCCAATCCACCGGAGATTCTTTCTGATCAGAAGATCTTCCGTAGATGGCAGCTCTGCCCGTTCGAGTATGTCTTTGTTTGTCACTTTGTCCATCCAGGTTATCCTCATGATCGAACGCAGATGTGGCATCATGAAGGCATGCAGCTTTATCACCTGTCGTCTGTACACTGTCCAGGCCTCGGCTCCATATAGGAGGGTGGACAGCACGATTGCACGGTATATCTTGCCTTTAACCCGCATGGACACATGGTGGTTGTTACAGAGTCTCTGGTGTAGTCGGCCGAAAGATGCACCAGCCTTGGCCATCCTCCTGTGTATTTTATCGTCAATGCATCCACTACTTGATATAGTACTTCCGAGGCAGGTAAATTCCAGAACGGAGTTCAGCTTGTTTCCATCAAACATGATATCCTCCTCTCAGGTTCTTGTAGAGTTGGGTTGGTACAGCACCTTGGTCTTCTTGATGTTAATCTTCAGGCCGAACTTCTTTGACGCATCGGAGAAAGCATCCACTATTTTCTGCATCTCTTCAGCAGAGTGGGCAACCAGGGCACTGTAATCTGCGAATAGCAGCTCTCTCATCAGTATCCGAGTAGTCTTGGTCTTCGCTCTGAAGTGTGCGACGTTGAATAGGTCAGCCCTCTGGACTGTATACAGACGCCACCCCCATGTCTTGGAAAGCCAGTACACAACCTTGCTTGACCCCATTTGTAACACTGAACGATTCCGAGACTTCACCTCCAACACTAACATTCGCCATCAATCAGGTATGTAGAGCCTCGATCATAGTTGTGAACTTCTCTGGGCATCCATACTTCCTCAGTAACTGCCATAGCCTGGTCCTGGAACTATCTCTGATGTTATGTGGGTAGATAGTCTGTTGAGGAGAATCCTGGCGAAGATCATGCCTGCTATGGAAAGAAGAGAGATTCCTCTATAGTTCCCACAGTATGTTCGGTCACCTTTCTTGTAGATGGTTACAATGCTGGTATCCTTCCATGCTTGTGGTACAGAACCCACCTCCCAGGCATTGGTGATTAGTTGGTGTGGTCTGCTGAACAGATTGTCTCCTTCGTGCTTCCATACTTCTACAGGAATTCCATCTCCCCCAGGTACTTTGCCATCTTTCAGGCCGGCGATTGCTCCATCTCAGCCATGGTTGGAATCTCATCGAGACTTGCCTTGGTAATGCGCTGCGGGATGTTGTCCAGAGCTTCGTGGTCTATGTCGCCAGGGACGTTGAGTAGCTTCTGGAAGTGTTAACTCCATCTTGTCATAACTCTCTAGCTATCAAAGAAGGTCTTCATTCCATCTGCTGATTTCAGGTGAACAGGTGAACTTCTCAGGTCCCCACACTTCCTTCGGTCCATTGTAGAAGCCCTTCATGTCGTTTCTGACAGCAGCTCTCTGGAGCTCCACTGTCTCCTTTCACCAGATATATGTGTATGTGTATGTATGTATATATATATATATATATATATATATATATATATACAGTAATACACTATATATATAAAAAAATCATAGATACACAAAAAATCACACACACATTATATATATATATATATATATATATATATATATATATATATATATATATATATATATATATATATATATATAGAACACTGATACATAAACAGTTGCACTGACTTCCGACTGCATGTCGAATCAAATTTAAGTTAGCCACTATAACGTGCTGTGCCCTTTCTCCACAACAGTTGTCTTATATGGGTAATAGCCTATCAGCTGCCTGTGTTTTCAGACATCCCCAGGAACCTCATATGATGATAGAGATTTGTATTGTGTTTGCCTTCAGCTGCACTGCTGTGGTGCGGAGGGCCCAGAAGACTGGCGGCTGTCGTCGTGGACCCAGTCAGACCTGACCCACCTGGGAGACGTGCCCAGCTCCTGCTGCATCAACAACAGCAAGGTGTCTCGCTTTATGGGCAGTGGTGGCCTCTGTGGGATAGCGGGGTCAGTGCTGCCCGGTCAGACACATCCTGGAGTCTGGCACAAGGTATGCTCTATGTGTTTCAGTTCAATTTGTTGTAACTGCAATACATGTGAAGCAAAGCAAAACAGAATCAGATATAATTGCATTCATTCAAAGAACAGCTACAGATGATTAGGAATATAAATTAAATTTCCAATAAAGACAGTGGTTAAACAACACAACACAACACAACACAACACAACACAACACAACACAACACAACACAACACAACACAACACAACACAACACAACACAACACAACACAACACAACACAACACAACACAACACAACAGACAAATCATTGGACATTTGACAGATTCTGGCCCTAATGTGTTGGTGTAAATGTGCGTAGATGAACAAGCTTTGTACCATCTTTACAAAACACAATGAACCATGTGTTCTCATCCTTATGATAAACGATCTATAAACAACTTGTGATTCCTGCAAATACATTGATTACATGTACATCATTTACAGTGGTTTAGATTCCCAGGTGCCAAATCTCCTGGAAGCAGCTGGTGCTGCATACCTATGTAGAATAAAAATAACATGAAACGGGAAAATCAACCAAAATATGAAACAAATACCTTGTTATTGACTTTTCTAAAACAACAACAAACTTCCAACCTATACGAATCAGTGGACAGACACTCAGCAGGTAATCGAGACAAAGATTCTTGGCAACATTGTCACTAGCAAGATGGCAAGTGCTTATGCATCAATGAAAGCAAGCAATAGGTTGTTGCTACTGCTTCACTTCAAACATTCAGGTATTCCTGTTGAAGACATAATAGTACATACAATGGTGGTCCGGGCCATGCTGGAATACACGTCATTCATGGTCGACATGACTCACTCTGGGTCTACAAAGTGATATGGAGTCGTACTACGAATAGTTATACCCAGACACTCCCAGTATCAAGGCACTCACAAATGCAGAAAATATGTCTGCAATTATGTGAACATTTCTTAACAGTTCACACAAGTCGAACAGTAATGAAAGAATTAACTATAACATAAATAATTATAAAATACAATACAATATTTCTACTAGTTTTCACAAATGCATACATAAATTACATTACATTGTTTCATGACATATAAATCAAAAACTCCTTTATACACTTGTCACTTTAACAACTGCCTTATGTTTTTCTCGTAACGAAAATACTTTTATGGCCAGAAATTCAACAAAATATACAATGAGACGTTTGACATCTATTTTTAAAGGCATGGAGGAGCTTTAGCGATGCAAGAGGTCACATGATGGATATGTCAGTTGCAAGATTCAGTGTTGTTACAAAACAATAGTCATTATTTAAGATACTTTTGTCTTGTTTTTTTAGGGATGCGGTCCAATGTTAATTGCTAAATTCCAAGAGAACATGCTTATTCTCATCTCAGCACAGTTTGGACTCGCCATCATACAGGTAATATCTTAAAAATTTTTACTTTACACTTTATCTGTGCGCAGCACTCGTGTACACATGGTATGTTTGCACAAAAGAAATCAATTATCTTCATAGGGCTGTCTTGGACCATATTATTTTACAAATGTACTCATTTTATGTAACATATGTAAATAATGTACATAATTGCGTAACAAACAAAATTGTAAACAACAAACTGCCAATTTTCTAAATTCGTTTTAGGCTTGCTATATAGTGAAGCATATCAACACATTGCAATTAGTTGTTGCCAGTTTGATCACAAGGTGGCAGTAGCAACATGGTTGTTTTTCATTTAGTCACCAGATGGCAGGACTTGTTAATGTTGGGCTATGTCAATGGGTCATTTGAGCTATGTACATTTCAAAGAGAATTGCTATTCGGTCATTTAAAAAAAATGTAGAATCAGAAATTGCACACGTAAATTTCAAGATCTACTGGTTGATTCTATAAAATTTCATAAAGATGGGATTAACATGGAGCAAGATAGTGTGACTTTTAATCTACATTAACCAAATTCATGTTCTGAGAAAACTTGTACGTAATTCATAGTCAAATCTTCTACTAGTGTTAGTAGTCAAAATAAACTTTCATTGCAAATTTTTATCAATCTTTTATTTAGTCACATCCTTTGTAATAACAAGTACAACAACTGTTATAATTATATTTATTTTAAATAGACATTTAATGGTCATACATTACCTCATTAATTAAACTTTATAGTCAGTTGTTTCATGAATTGTTTCCAAGATGGAGTTTGACAATGAGAAAGGCCCAACCAATCCTTGCATAACTTTATGTTAGCAGTGCATAACTGTTTAACAGTCCTAAAGCTGGCTTTCTTCTTCAGCCATCCCTTTTAGAGTATTCCAACAGGGAGCATAATCACTAAGATATTGCAGAGAGACCGATATAAGCAGGAAAACAGCACATTTGATGAATGTATAATAACAAAACTTTATTTTTAACAATAAACCCAATATTATGGAAGATATTTCCACAAATTAGGTATCATTTTAAAGCTTACAATCTGTGGATTTCCAGAAGATACAAAACTTTACCTATAAAATTTGCAACTGAAGGCCCAGTCTGCTATTGCAGATTACATATTGTATTACTGTTGGCTTGCCTTCTTTCTCTAATTAGGCAAAACACAAACATGAAATAAGAATCCTATACCAGTGTTTTGCCTCATGTGTTCAATCAGTTTTACTTGTCAGTGAAACACAATTCCACAAGTATGGTATTTTGACACTAAATGTCTCAACAAGCACCCTTGAGTGTAAGACTTGAATAAACTGTAACAGTAGTGTGACTTTGAATGGTTTATTATTGCAAGCTGAATGCACATGGTGTATTTCTAATCAAACTGAGGTTATGAAAAAGTGTTACTCCTGTAACAAAGATGTTTCTTTGTACTGTATTATAACTGCAGAATGTTGTAGTAATACATTGATCATGGAGTTATCTTTAAAGAATGAGCATAGATAATTGGTTTAATTACAGTCTACATTGTTTATATTGCCACCATATATACAAATGTCATGCTCAAAACTCTTGCTTTAATACAAAGAATTGATCCTATAATCAAGTAAGCATTAAACACGATTCATATCCATATGATTATCCTGTAACGTTTTAGCGGCACTTTCTATGTCTGTTTCAGTTGCTCGGCCTTTGTTTCTCCTTTTCTCTGTGCTGTGGAATGCGGCGGCAATCATACGGAGGATACAAGTCATAGCATACAGAGCTAGCCTCACTGAACACACGGAGCTAGCCACCAACAGTGAAAACTCCTGATCTAATCTAAGCTAATCACATAAGATATGTACACAGTAATCTCTGTTTTCTACTTGTTTTATGTTGCCATAATATAGGTAGTTTTAGGATTTGTTATGCTGTTTTTGCGTTAAGTTCAGAATAAGAAGTTAGCTCAAAATCTAGCATTTGTTGATAACATGTAACATTTGTTGATAAGTTTTATGTTTTACTTTATTCTTGGCAAATTGTCATTTGAGCAAGTGTCTTCTAGAAGTCTCTGTATATTACATCATAATGTGTCTAACAAAGAATTTCTTTAGACCCTGATTTAACAGACATAAAATATGACATAATCAGGATCATATTGCCTTCCATGGCCTAAAATATCATGCAGAACCAGTTTGCCAAGAAATTGTTCTGTATGTTATGTTGTAAGTTTGTTTTTTAAATGTTTAAAGGTTGGAGCACATTTTGTTCTGCTGGATGATGTTTATACCTACACTGTAGATTTGTCCAGTTTTACACGTATTACAATCAAAATATGTACATATTTTGAAATTGACCTCTGCTCACGTTGATGTATTCTGAAAATAGTTGCAACTTGTAGGTCATCACGAAATAATCCTTTCTAAATCTTACTGTGTAACATACGTGAATCCTCAAATATTGACCTGGCTGCCAAAAGATGTACTGATATGGTGTTTTGCTCTCTTGTTAACTAATTTGTTGTGATTTTGTCATAATGCCATGCATATTACACCGTATGTCAGTTGAACAGAATGGGCTTTAGGTTGGCAATTTTATCAACACACTTTCTTATCTTTTAATATGAAATTTTATGAAATTTGGATGTATGCTTGCAAACAGATGTAGAAAGGATATTCAGTTACACCCGGGATGTCGATAAATAAGTTTTTTAAATATACATTCCACAGGTGATGTATATCTTAGATGTTTTATTCAAAAGGGTCAAGTCTAATGCATCAGCAATGTATGACAATTCTGAATTGATTGATGCATTCACGTGACATACTGCCTAACAAAACCCTTTGTCAAATCATAAAAAATGGATGTTGAATGTAATATGGTTTGTTCAGACATTCCAACATATGTATCAGCATTGCGGGCACAGCAAAGCTTTGTTAAGGTCACACACACATCATTTTAATACAGGATGGGTATTTGCTTTTCACCATGATACATCTGACAGTATTCACACTCAGGACTCTTCACACCTGTGGCAGTCAGTAGTTCTTGTACCTCATATAACATGCAACATTTGATTGAAACAGTATTTCCCACAATAGGTATATGGTCAGACACCGTCACTGCACTTTGCTGATTCGGACTCTTTTTTAGTACCCCGGGTAGTCTTGAAAGAACAAAGCAAAACCCTTTGAGTACCTGGTAACCTTTTAAAATGAAGCTGTCCTATTCAGTATTCAGGATGTTTTAGCAATGTATGAACATACATTTTCAGCAGGTGAAACATTGAAAAAAACATGGTTTTAGACAGGGCTCATTGGATTCTAAAAGAAATTACTGCCTCCGTACCTCATTTAAAATTTCAAAATTATGCCCATTTGGGAGCAAATATGCTTGTTGACATTTAATCTATTTGAATGCGTGCCTGTTAGTTCAGCAGTGCGGAATGATTTCATTTTGTTTTGCAACAATGCGCAGACGAGGAGGACGGCCTGTGGCATTCTGGAATAATTCCTACGTTAGTGCCACATCGAAGGCAGACAGAGGCAATGACATCACTGCAAGTATTTATAGCACACATCAATGGCAATCGAAAACTGCAGGGATCTAAACTAATATACTCTACTGGAAAAAGATTTCCTGCGGGGAAATGTTAACATGTGCACAGTGGCAGGTGTAGTTTGAACTAGTTTTACTGAGCCAGGAACTCGAATGCCAGTGGGAACATATATTTTTAGATCAGTACTAAGCAGGGTTTTAGTTAATTAAGCGATATGTATAACTAGACACATTACTGACATAGGCACTGGGTACAGCTAGACTTGTCCAGGCTCCATTCCAGATATGATTTCACTTTTCATATGATTTTAAACTCAAAACTGTTATTGTTTATGTATAATATACAATTATTGAACAGTGAGTCACATAATATTATTACATTTGTATTAATTTTGAATATATTGCATTGGGTTTTATTGAGTTAACTTATATGTACCCACAATCTCATAGGTGCTATGTATTACAATTAATGTAAAACAATACATAGTTTTAGATACAATCTGTAGTATGATATATTATTATAATATATGAATATGTGTTTCAACAGTGATCACATTAGATCTGAATTTGTACAGAGAATATTACTACAGCTGGTAATATTTATATCAGTATAATATAAAATTCTTATTTCCACCTGACAATGGTTTCAGTGTGTCCACATATTGTGGGCATGTGTAGTTCCAGTAAACTATTATTAGCGTGTATGTATGTTTTACAGGTTGCCTGTAATATTAATTAACTTCATAGTTTGAGCATATTGAGAATGATTTATTTCAGTGACATACATAAAACTGACAGATGTGTTATCTCTTATGTAGATTAATCATTTCATTAATAAATTAGGTAATTTATGGCATTGCTGTTAACATGTTGAACGTTATATTTATCTCAAATGTTCTGATCACATTTGTTACATTTGGGTTTTAGATACCTGGAAAATGCTAAAAACAATGGAACTATGATTGATGTATCAGTATAACAGTGTAACTCTAGCATGTTTTCAGTAGCCTTTTTGTGAAGTGATTGATTTTCCAGCCAAATAGACAAACTATCTAATTCCGCTTGAACCACAACATTGTTTAGCCTGATCCTACGATATGTAAATAGCAGTTGGAAAATAACAAATGTATTTTCTTGTGGGTAGTTATCAGTATGGAGGTAATTACCCTAATGCATGTTTCAGCTGTTAAGCACCTGTAGAGAATAAGTAACAATTATAATAAGTAATAAGTAAGAATTAGTAACATTTTACCACCAGGTTATTGCTCAATGCTATATAGATTTTTTTGCATTTCTTGTTCATTTTATCTCATTAACCTAATAAATGTTCTTGTAATGTTGAAGAAATGTAAGTTCTAGCTGGTCAGATTTTTCATAGATGTTTTTCATTTAAAATAATATATACTGACAGTATTACTTTAGTAATGTTGAGCATACCTTTAACTTAGTTTTGTATTGTACTGTGCAATATTTGTGAAAGTGAGTAACTTGTATGAAACATGGTATTATGTACTACCAAGTTGAATATAGAATGTGCTATAAAAAAAATCATTTTTATGGATGGCTATATGATATGGTGTTGTCATTTTGTTAATATTTATGTGGCTAAAAGTATTAAGGATATTTCTTGGTAAAATAATATCTTACCTACAGTTATCATTACAGATCACTACTTACTTTACACTATGCTAACTATTGTTTAAGTATGATGTTTTGTACATACAATCAATCGAAATCAACATTATTATAGTATTTAGACTATGTTGTAAATGTTGTATGCATTGCATTACAAACAGTTGTTTGGTATCAATCAAATAAATCGTTCTAGTACTGCATGGCATTTCTTTGTTTTCATTCATCAGTACGATAAGGGCTGTAAATGTAAGAAGCCCAAAATCGCAGTTTGACAGTTTCAGATAGATAGGATAATTTAGCATATAGACCACTTTTAGTCTGCCCAGATATAGAAAGGGTATTACTGGGAAAAACTATTGCGTTTTTCCATGTAGCAAATAAAATGTCTGCCATGTTAGCATATATTAGTAAATTCTTCAAAACTGCCATTTTGAATAATATATGTAAATATATATATATATATATATATATACATATATTATTCAATAAAAATGATGTTCTTAAGTACTGCAAATGGCAATTTTTGTTTCAATTCATCATAGATATTTTAAAGAAAAGCCAATATTTAGTTTCAAAAATAATTGTTATAATTTTATCATAAAAGCAAATATAGAACATAGATTTGACAGTGGTCTTATCACTACACAAAGAATGTCAGATGTTACTAATTATAATAATTTCAAGAATTATATTTAATAATATATATAATATATATATATATATATATATATATATATATATATATATATATATGGAATGTATGTATAATTATAATTCTTGACAATTAGTGTTCAGTACACTTCAGTAGACATCTGACATTCTGTTGTGTAGTGATAAGACCACTTGTCAAAATGTTATGTTTATATTTGCTTTTTTGTAAAATATAAAACAATATATTTTTGACAACAAATATTGGTTAATCTTTCAAAATATCTATTGATGATTTCAAAATAAAAACCTTGAGCAGAATATATTACACTGTATGTAACATTACAAGCCTTATTTGAAGAGCCTAATTAGTTCCAGAGATATTATTTTTCTATATGCTAAATTCCTTTATAAATACACCATCACATGCTGTATGATTGATGTAAATGATGTGTCCATCGACAATAATTGCAGCCTATATCTTGGAATGTCAACACTTGGAGGGCTAATGTTAGTTGTACATTGGTAGCCATTGCAAGTTGATCACTTAGATTGTAAATCTTGTGCCGATGACATTGGACCAGTGCTAGTCCAATTAATGGATTGCCATCATTGGGCCAATATTGGATGGGCAACATCTCAATTGCTAATATAGCATTAGACATTGGATTGGACCAACGTTGGCCCAATTTGGAAAAGCTATCTGAAATTTTGTATTCATACATCTTAAAGCCATAGTTCAACCTTAACTATCAAGCACACAAATTTAGCTGACATCCAAAAATTAAACAAAAATCATTTACCCCACGTCTTTGGACATTCATAGATAATAATAAAAAGATATATCGAAACAAACAGTAGAAAGAACTGACTGATGTTAAGATTTCATTAGAAAAGCAGAGTTGGGGCAACAAAATGTCCTGTATTCTAAAATGGTTGGATCAAACATTGGTTTGCATGATTGATTGTGAAGATCACTACCTATTTCTCCTGTGGCCCATGATAAGGCAGTGTCCTATTTCAAAGGCGTCACCCTCCTGTCTGAACCCTTCTCTTGGCCATTGTGGTACAACTCTGTTGCCATGAATCGTCTGCAAACTACCAAAATTGATGTTTCTTTTATGCGCATGGTTGAATGATTGAATGACTCTTCCTTGTGCTGTCACCTATGTACAAACACAACTAAATAAGGTCACACATATCACAGCCAAACATGTCTACTGCAGAGACATTCCTATTCATTGGTGCAGTCATTTAAACCAGGGGGATAATTTGGGGAAAGCATTCTACATACGTTGAATTTTTACAATAACTGCACTTTGAGTTTCTGTGAAATTTATCAAGAGGAGATGTTTGAAAGAAGCTCTAAAATATAAGTATCATAATGTTATTCATTATAGGCACCTCCTTGATTCAATTCTTTACATATCTTATTTCTAATTGATTTTGCACACAAAAACAATATCCACTATAACAGTGTAGTTCATTTGTGCAAGTTGTTTTGTGGCTATGATAAGAACTTCAAATCATCAAACTATTAGCATATTTAATTTCTACTATGGCATTAATTTGGGAAATTCTCAAAACTGGAATCATAATGAGAATACATGAAACAAGAATGTGTGTTTGTTTGTTTGCGATGTTCCTGCTCTCTTGAAAACCATGTCACGGAGAAACTGAAAGCTGAACAGTTGGCTCTGGTCGATTACAAAAACATTTACACATAATTGTAACACACAGTTACCAGTATGTAGTTATGTATATTTAAAATGGCCAAAATTTAAACAAGTGTAGTCTTGTTGTATAAAACGTACTGCATGCATTATTCAAATTATTTACACATTACAATATAACATATATTGTTCATGGTTCCAAGATTTGGTTGTTTTGTAAGAAATTCACTTATTTATACATTAGAGCATGGTATTTGAAATGTAAGATGTTTTGACCCATCATCTATTGATTTTGGTTATATACAGGTGTCATGTGACATGGCACCTGCCCATCATCTACTGCAAAATGATCCTGCTGAAACCTGACACCAATACGTAACCAAAATCCATACATGATGGGTCAAAGGGATTCATACATTTCAAATACTATGCTCCCATTTCTTACACATTTGGACATGAATGCACCAATTTGGTGATGAGATTTATAATTCAATTGAGAAAACAATTTCCAGTGATCAAGTCTGTCATTATTTCCTGCAATATACACCATCTGTTTGGGATTCTCGTAAGTAAAAGGACACAAAGTAAAAGACATTAGTATCAAGCTACCTCATACTCAATTATTACACTGACAGGACACTTAATAATTATTTCTATTGCTCCTAAAGCCTTGTAAACCAAGCTCAGATGTGCATCAAGACACCAGCGATGTTTGATCTCCAAATAATCAATAAGCAATTTACTAGTTGTATATAGTTAGATGGATATATCCAGCGATCTGTGGTAGATAAGCAAGGTTATAGAAGTAATTTTTTAAATGACAGCAGAATTGCATAATACCTTCAACTAAGACGAAGCATATTCATAAAAATTTGCACAGTAACAAAAACTCTAATTCCAATGTTAGGATCAATTTTAGGAACAAAAAGTAAGTCAGAACATAGCTTGTTATATATTATACCTCCATGTCAGATTCCATATTTCAAATTGCCCAATATCAAACAATGATACCATACCACAGTGGTCTAGAGATGCCTAATACTAAAACATACATCATCAACATCTACTGTCATCTCAATTCAAGAACACGAGGCACTCAATGACTGCTTTGGGAATATGTTTGTTACCTACCAGGTAGTTCATTAGCATTCAGCATTGGTGTCAGAATGCGGTGAATATTTGGAGATGGGGCTGAGTTGCACCCACTGTCACTGAGGCTCCTAAAACATTATCTTGAAGCTGTCCAAAACAGCCAATTACATCCCACCTTGAGATTCCTAAAACTCAATTGAGATCCACATTGGGGACCCCCAAAACCAAACTTTAAGCTTTCCAGAAACATCCAACTGCATCCCTTTTGAGGATCCAAAAACACCATGAGGCTCTCCAATGCATTCCAAAATGCACCCCATCCCTAAATATTGGAGGGCTATTCCTATCCCCAACACTCCACCAATAATGTTGGCGCTCAGCCCCAAATTTTTCCAGTTGTCACCTTTCCAGTTGTCTTCCTCCCAACAGGGCCAGTCAGATTCATTGATACCATCTTGTAGCTATAGCCACCACAACCTCACCACCTTCTTTATGTTTATAAACCAGGTAGTTTGTGGCCATCTTCCTATGCAACTTGCTGAAGATGTGGGTCTTTCTTGAAATGTTTGAATTAACAGCTGAACCCCAAGACCAATACAGTTCTGACTGTACCAAGGCTTTTACCTAATTGTTATCAGTTGGCACTCACACAGCTACACCAACTGCATGTGTCACATGGCTAAATATGTATGCTTGATTGGGCTTAGGTAGGGGTGCAGGGGGGCCTATGTGGATCATAATTCACCTGATTATGAATCACACGAATAAAAGAGCTGTAATTAAAACAACAATAGCAAGGCAATAACAACAGAATCACACACATCCTTAGCAAAATATCTACCAATTATTATATGAATTGCTGATTTTTAATGGAATATTTTATTATTGAATTCTATAGAATTTGTCATATTCTACAGTTTCTCTGTATAGACTGTAGAAATCTATATACTCGTAGAAAAATAGATTTATGAAGATTATATTGCTAGCCTATGGTATTCTCTAATCGCGCTTATAGATTACGTGGGTTTATTGTTCTTGGGCCCCTTGCTTTACCCTACCCATCACACTACCAGCTTGGCTCAGAGAGTTTCTCCCTTGGGCCCCGCACTGCCGCTGCATTGGCCAATTGGACGCAAGCAGACGACTTTCGCGTGGGTAGTAGTGTCTCAGTTTATCGACAGGCGGAGCCGCGTCATAAGGAATCCCGAAATTTCCGGACGACGCCTACTCGGGTTATATCGATCGCTGGACGTGACGGTGTCGAAAGTGGTGACAGTGACAGTGTCGACAACGGGTAAGTCGTGTGATTCTTTGTTATTCGTCTTAGACAGATGTGCAGATTACATATGTTTTGTGCTGTTTACGTGGCACTGAAAAACGGTCTGCGCACGATGCGAAAGGGTCTCCGTTTGACTTGAGTCTTGTCACTTGTGTTTTGGGTAAGAATGTCCAAAACCATGTCAACGTAACCAGGCTGCGCTGCTCAGTGTGCACATAACATTGTCATGTAATTGCGTGGCTGTCAGTGTCTGACATACCATTAATACCTGCAGTAATGTAGTCTTTATGACACGGTTGTGTAACATTAACGCACATTAAATTGTTATTATTATTACCACATACAAAATGCGACAGGTGCCTGAATCCAGGACCACAGCAGTCGTAGACGTAGATAGGAATGGTGTCAAACAGAAATAAGCTGCACACTCGGGCGTATAATATATAGGGATTCGTTGGCAAGTGTGCCGGGGGAGTTCGCTTTTATCTCTCAGCAGGGAATGCCTCAGACTAAAGTGCTCCGTGCTAGTCCTCGAGTACGCCTAGTCATTGGTGTAGCCTAGAGCGGACGACAATAGCAGCGACAGGTTATGGGGAATGCCGCTGCCTTGGCCTGGGCGTGGCACGGCGCACGAACAGCATTTCCCGCTGGCCCTCATATGTCTGCAGTCTTGCAGCTGTGGGCCTTTATTAGCGCTAAAAATACTGCCATTGGTCTGGAGTAACACAACCATTCATCTAAGCATCACAAATGATGTCCCTGTTAACTTATTGGTAATATTTTACGAACTAGTCTATCTATGTCTATGATTTATTTGCACACCTAACGTCCTAAGCGTGGCTAATTATTTGTCATACAAACATCCTGAGCATTAGATACAAATCTTGGGATTTCCAAATGACAGAAAATATAGCCTAATATACAGTACAATTGATTTCCTCCACAGATGTTGAGCAAACATAATATATTATTGATTAGGTCCACACGTACAATGAAACGTTTGGCATGAGTAGTTATGTACACAAATTTTGGCTCATTCAGGAAAAAAATGATACATATTTAATAGGCTTTCATATTTAATTTTTTGTCACATGCAATGTAACAAGAAATCTGTAGTGGTCACATTATTAATAAATTACACATTTTCAACTAATTGTGCATGTTTCTTAATCTTTTGTGTCTTTCTCTTATTTACATCAATAGGGATCACAATCACTGTGCACACAGTTGTGAAAGAATTGACCCCTTCCTTCTATGCATACATCATAATACTGAACCCTCCCATGTAATAATGCATTGGGTCTGACCCCCAGACATCTGTGTTTTCGCAGTATGTTTGTGTAATGCCACTATGTAAGCTAAGCTCATGTTTACAGGTTCAAATTAATGTCAAGTGCTGAGACGGCTAGGGAGATACCCCAGGGTGAAGATGCCCAGCCAAACCCATCACTGTCATTCATGGTCTATACATACTAACGCTGTAATCTAGATCTCCCATGTACACACTGCATACAGAATCACTATACTTAACGCAGTTTGTAGATGGCGCCTATCACAAACCAGTCAGTTATACCAACCTACACAAGTGGCATTTTATGCCAATGAGTATGTGAACTTCCTGTGAATATATTATAAAAAAGAGTCACCTTTGTGTTTAATATGCCAATTATGAGTCATGATTGAACAGAATATTCTAGCCATGTTATGAACATGGGCACATGCATAATACACAGAGCGTACCTGTAACCACATTGTTCACATGTAATACATGTATTTATACATGTACCTAATACAAGTACACACACATAGGTAACAATGAACAGTGTGTATAAAACAGTCAAGTATGAATTCGGCTCAGTCTCAATATTTTAGTTTGAAAAGGTTGTATCAACTAGCTAGTATTTTGATTTGATCTCAACAATGACACCCAGCCTTTTGAATAACAACACCTCATACACAAGTTGCCCAGTCTAATGTTTAACTCAACCCTGTCAATGATTTTGATACAAAATAGTGCACTCTCATTACACAACTGCGTATTAAATATGTGAAGTTGGAAACAGTTTGTTCCTTTTGTGGACACCTGCTTTTCAAGAAATGTTTTGATGAGTGCTTTTTAAATGCCTCTTACAATTGTTCATCATTTACCAGATTGGGGCTAATCTCACAAAAGACAAATCAAAACCACTGGAAGGAACTCACTGTATTATGGATCAGTTGTAGGATTGTTCATTACGCCATTCTGTAGCCACTTCTGATTGTCTAGCAGTGTCTGTAGTCCCATAAACATTCATTAAATTATTTCCTACAACAACATTATTCTGATAAATTTACAAAAAGGTCAAGTTTGAGAAATAGTTCTTACCACTATACAGTTACAGTAAATAAGTCATGCACAATGCCTTGTTCAGAAACTATGTAGTTTTACAACCTCTATATTCATCTTTGGTAACACTGCATTCCTGTGATCTGTTGTTGTTGAACCAGTTACTAACAGTACCATCCATCCACGCATGGCCCATTATATTGACTTTATGACTGCAGACTGAGCAAACAATGCTCTGGGTAAGTCTTGTGTGTTCTTGCACTGTGCAAGCTTGCATGATATTATGCTAATTGGGTACTTCCATGCTAAGAAGCTCACAGAGTAAGCGTTTACCCAGTGAATACTAAATCAGTGGTGGTGCTTCATTTGGGATGCTTCACATGTCCAGGTTTGTTTGTGGCATTTGCAGCACTGGATTTCTCATTACTTGCCTTTGCTGTGAGGACTGATTGAGCGATTCTGGCATCGATAATGATATTGGGAATGACAGCAATGTGTGCTGCAGGCCAGTGCTACTGTATGTTTATTGCATTTGCAGAAAATTACTTCCTTAATCTTAGTTAAGTCAACGAGTGGAACGAGTCTAGAATACAATACAGAAAATCTAACACTGAGACAGTTAGAGCAATGGTGGCTTTCCTTTAGGATTTACTCAAATGTTTGAACAACATTGGGTCTACATATAAGCTGTTGAGGCTGTGTAGTTACTGTATAGTAATATATATGTATATATATATATATATATATATATATATATATATATATATATATACACACACAAATCTATAAGGTTTTTACATTCAAAATGTCACCTTATTTTTATTAAATAATCATCTAATATGGACAATCTAAACTTTACATTTGCTTAAATATTTTAAAGGAATCATACAGATATGATATTGACGAATGATGTGAGTAAAACACCAAAGTAAAGATAACGTCTTGGTTTATATTCGAAGTCTTTGCAATGTGTTGTCTATTTTAGATGTGCATGCAAGTGAGAATTGTGCGATTTGTATGTTCGTCCACTACTACAGGTTAACAGTTTTTATACCTTGTGTCTTATGAAAAATTAATAGATACCCAGTACCAGATTACCCACCCAAGCCCTTTCACTTGTACACTGTGTATCTGTTGGACATAATACACTAGTCTACATAGTGACCTACAGAACTTGGAAAATAAGTAGGACAGAGTACAAAATGTAATGATTCTGTGCACGTCCACACATTGTGTGGAATAACTCATTCGTACTATAGTAGCAATACCACTAAGTAGTGCAGCTAACATTACTGACAAGTGGCAAAACAATTTTACCATTCCTGGTAAATAGCGATGGGTTAAATTATTAACTTTTCTTCAAAGTATATTTAACTGCATTATACGCTGTATCCTGTTTACTACTGCTGGACCAGACTTTCTAAAGAGGCTTTCATGGTTCGTATGTTCCTATTCACACTGAAGCAATCAGTTGATCAACATTTGAAGGGTGAATGCTTAGGTTCCACATTCACTCAGGGTGATTGTGGTTCAGCATAAGCCAAACGCGATAAGGACTGCTGCATGATCGCAGTGGCACCTCCATTGTTCAGAGTAACCATTCATTCCATCAGTCATTGCCCTCAGTCAGTACCAGCAGAAACCCGTTAACTGAATGTTATCAAAGGAATTTCATGGTGTTTGGCAAACACTTTGTCAATTTGCATTTGCAAGTCATTCACCAAACTAAGCTATGGAGACTGGGAGAGAGTATTGGAGCCTTTTGGAGGCACATGAAAATGTCAAGTAATGGCATTCAACATAAACAGTTTGATATAATGGACTCACATCCATAACAATTATCCAAGATCAAAATGATTACAAATCTTGACTGACAATAACTGTAGACATTGAGATATTTTACATTATTTTCCAGAGCAGACATCCCAGGTGGCAAGTGAACCAGGAAGCTTTAGGCTTATCAATACATCTGTAGTCCATGTTGTTATATAAGGAGGGTTTCAGGGCAAAACATTATGATGCGAATGTTAGCAACAAAATCCACTTTCAAAGTTTAAAATGATTCTGAAACATTTTGTATACATGTGAAACCTCCCCATCTGATAGGTAAGAGACCATCCACACTGCTAACATTAACATAATATGTTTCATTAATTTTTTATTTTCTATGAGAATGAATACAGTCTTATATAATAATAAACACTGTTATTTCACATATATTCATGATTGAAATAATTTTTTAAACTGTTCCCTTTCTATACTAATTCTTGCAATATATAAGGTGCAGTCACAACAGATTTTGTCACTAACCATTTGACACATATTCATATGTCCAGTTATGTTTTTATACATATTCACCATAAAGTCTACAATCCAAACTTGACAATGGACAAACACAATCCAAACTTTACAATGTACAAACAGCTTGTCCCAAAAATTTTAATATTTTGTTTGGCGGCTTAAACATTATTTTGGAATACCCTAAAGTCCTGTTACACACATGACGCACACAAAGAAATCGTGACGAAAACCACCTGATGAACACCACACTGGCTATAGAACTTTGTGAGAACATGGGTGGTTGTTCCGCTCCAGTGACTTTACTGTTTGTTCTGCTCTGCACCCCCAGGGCTGGTCATTCAGTGTGCCCTCTCTTGCCTGACCCTTCTGACCACCACCCCACACTGATTACCCCAGAGGTCTTGCAAACTTGTGTAGTTGGTTTAAGTGGGTGGAGTGTATTTATAGCTCACCCTAGTCCAGTCCATTCTCTAGTGGAAAACTGGTTTGCTGCTGCAGGGCAAGGTAGGTGTGCCAGCTGGTCAGTCAGGCGTGAAGAGTCAGGTATGCGCATGGGTGTTGATATGAATAGTTCCACATAGCCAGCCTCACAGTCAACGAAGGGAGTTGCATGTACAACATTGTGCGGTGAGTTTTAGTCTGTCTGTCGCTTCAGGATTAGTTTATGGTATAAACACAGATCTATATTTCAGTTGGTACAGACTGATAAATAACATAATTAGAAGTTGTAAAACTAACATGCTGTGACTTAGTTAGTTACACACAACTAGTTGCAGCATTGCCAAGTTTTATTTTGTTGCTGTAGTGGTAAGGATTGAGACATGATATTCAGTCATACATTTTTGTAACACTACAGCAAATTTATGTGTTAATATGTGTGGTCCAACTCAGTCTAATTTATTCTAGCCTAGTTATTGCACCGTCTGGCTTCATGCCGGGCAGCCATTTTGGCCTACATATTTGTGATTAAGACTGGGCAGTGTTTGCATGGCTTCTTCATGTTATTGTGGAAACACAAACAATTGAAGAATAACTCCACAGTTGTTGACTGGATGTTTGTGAACTGCAGCAAGTTTGTTATTGTAACATGATCAGTGAAGAAGAAAATTACCACATTCCATTAGAGCACAGCTATATTGCTTTATATAGATCAGCCATACTTCCGTTATTAATTGATCATTAAAACATTAAGCATGCATTGCAAAAGTTAGGTAGTTTGCAAATCCTATATCTTCTTTGTCACTTGCACGTACTTCAGGTAACTATAGAGTGTGCCTGTACATAATACAATGGGCATTCCTTGGGTTTAGGCTAGCTTACGTTAGAGTTGCAGACATGTTCAGTCGGATACCATCTCGGCTTCTCTGGTAAGAATTAACCCTAGTTGCACTTTTAATAACATTGCTACACATACATCCCCACTATCTGTAGCCAGTTACTTCGGTTTAGATGAATGTTTATTTCCATGTAGGGCCATCCTACTGCAAACTACTTCATCCCATGAATGCCAGTGACTGTTTAATTTTGATGACTGTCTTAGCTCACATGACATGATTTTCTGTATACAATATACCTTGCATGGTATTCATTCTGACATAGACACCATCAGAAAGAAAGGGCTAATGGTTTGTGATGTCTTATGAAAGCCTCACACAAAATTATCCATGTTTTGACACATTGTGTGGTGGATGCCACATAATTTGATCCTGGTTTCTCTGATCAGCACTCCAATATTCTAACTGCTCATAGACATGACTCCTCCCATTTTGTTAAAGGACACAATAATATTAAGCTGGTTGTGCTGTGCATACATTAGTATTACTTACACCATCCCGTGTGCTAAACAAGACAAGCGTGTACTGCATAAACCATTACAGCATGTGATTGGAAAAGGCGACATTTCTGTAAAATATTGTCCAAACAATTACCCAAGTTATTTGTCACGTTCGCTGAACTAATGCTATTCATTATGATCCTGGTTTGACTCTGGGACATCAACATATTCTGGTCCAGCGGATCTCAACCAGGTCAACCACCTAATCAATCATCTGCATCTTTCATTTGACTGGCTGAATGGAGGCAATCTCTCCACATACATTGTCATTCAGGTCAATGTGGGTTATTGACTGGTCGGTTGGAATAGCAGAACCATGTTGCTTTCTCATTCTCTGTCACTCTGGGATGCAAACATTTGCAATCTGCTGTCAACGAATAGGTCAATATTTGAATGGAAAATAACAGATTATACATAAAAGCCAACAGATTATAAGCATTTAATATATTTCTGTTGTGTTTAATTTGGTGTACATACAAAATATAGAATTGTACATGTACAACAAGATATAAATGAGTTGCCAGTGCTCATTGGACATACTGGTGCAGCGTCATTCGAAACTGGATGGGTAACATTGGCACACTCAGGGCTGAACACGCCAGTGCTACATCATGAACAATGTGTCTGAAGTTTTGCATGATGTCAGGGACAGTTGTTTATGTTAACTGAGTAGAAACCAAAAATAATGATTTAGAAAAGTATTACCATTAGTTATGTAACTGAAGTAAACCATGTTACAGATCTTTCAGGTTATGTTGTGGAGTACTTTATATGTATTCTAAAGTTAGCAGGGCTTAGTCAGTCAAACTACCTATAGATAGCTTATTACATAGTCATCAACACATTTCATATAACAATGACAATCCTGTATGGCAGGTAAACAACATATTTCTAGTAGTGTTGTTTGACAGGGTGAGCAGCTCAGTTAGGGTGTGCCACATAGGTCAGGGTGGGGTGTTTCAATCATGCATGACACACACCAATAACCCCACTGTGCAGACGGAAAGCTAGCTGGTGTGTGCGTGTCCAGTGCCCTGGTCTCACACAGGTAAAACTGGCTGGTCACGGGCCACTGAACTTCAATGCTAACGATTGTTACCCCAGTTCTTGTTGGCACCAGACAGTCTATGACAGTGGCCTCAAGAATCCTGTCCACTGAATTTCTGCTTGCAGACTCTGTTGAGGAAAACTACATCTGTGCTTTGTTTCCACTAAATACTGGTGCATTAAGATGTCTGGCTGCTGTTTTCCGTGACATCCTGGACATCTTAAGTAGCAAGTTAACAAGGCATTGCGTCTTTTGATCAATCTTGCAGTGGATGATCAAAGGGACACAAATCAACTGCAGCAACTTATGCCTTTCACTTTGTTTCTTGATGTCTTGTGTAGGCCACAACTGGATGATGTAACCAGCTGAATGTACATAGGCAACATTGTCTCAGTGACTTGTCTTCCTGGCCTGTGAGTCACTTGGCATTTGTGGGGCTACTTGGCAGCTTGTTCTGAATGTAGGCATGCTCTGATGACTCACATTATGAATCTGAATAGCAATATTAATCATTCCAAAAAAGTAATGCTTGTATATTCCTTGGAAACTGATTTCTTAAATTAAGCTTGTTTCCGTTATTTATGCTTTGTGGAGTGATGTAATGAAGCTGTTGTCTATGTGATCAACCATATCGGCTTTAACAAGTGCAATTGTTTTACAAGGAGCAAGATAGCACAGCTATTAGGCTGGTCATTGTAAAAGATAATGTGCCATCAGGCACATGTTATCTATAATGTTGTCACAGGTGATTATCTACATGAGCATATCATCAGTACAGCCATCCCTGTTTGCATTCCTTTCATTGATGCATGGCCGTGTTTACAATCATAACTAGCAAAGCATATAGACACACACTATGATGTAGTGTGTGCTTCGAAATAGGCGATCCACATGCAAGATTCAGTACTTGGTAATTTGTGACTGAACAAATGGGATGTATTGTAAACATAGGCTCAGTGTGGGCAGCAGCTTCACGCCAGTGACACATCAAACATGTAAATGCTGCCAGTATTCTGCTGAAGTGTTTACCTTATGATTGATCCATGAATGACACAGTTACAAACCTTTTATGAAGATTCAGTCACCGGTTCAGGCTGTTCAGAATCACATAAATCAAAAACATGTTGGCATTTTAGTGCTTTTTGTCACTGGGGCTTGTAGTACCATAATGACTATCCAGTATGTATGCAGACATCTTAAGAATCTACCAAATTAATCATTGTTGTTGCTATTTCAGATGTTTTCATTTACTAAGTATCTAATTTCAATTTACTTCTAATGTTTGATAAATTTAGAAAATGTTGTTTTAGTTAAGAGAACAAAGTAACTACATCATCAAGGCAATTTATGGGAGACTTAACTTTTCATAATATCACCCAGTTAGTTGCCCCTACAGCGACGTTGCCTTTTTCTTAATCATTCCCTAAAGCAAAACTTAAAGATTTCATCATGGCTCCCTTGATAAGATTTGCAATGTGAACTTATCTGACTACATAATCAACAAATATCCTGCAGTCATATTGCACTGGGACATCTGCGTCATAGGAAAGCAATTTGGTCTCAATAAACGTGACGTAGAGGCTTTATGAAAGACATTTCAGTCACATATTGTAAATTGCTTCCCATATGCTTTTGTGTACCGTCATAGCAGATTGCTTGACTTACCTGATTGAGACAAAAACCCATTACAACCTGTGGTATGCAAACCAATAACATAATATAATTACTGTAATTATATTACTGCACATTGTTAACACAATCAGTGGCTTCATTGTAAATGATTCATGATTTTTCATGCAAGTTTAAACATCATCTGAAAACTGTTATTAATATAAATCACCATCTAGTACATGACTGTAGTGTATTGATCTCACCGAAGGCGATCCATTCGTGGACCAGAATGAATTGTGGCGTAATGACATTTTTATTAATGCTTCATTTCACAGGCATGGCACAGAAATCGATAATCCTGAAGACATTGCCCTGTGTTTTAGGAGGCTACTTGTTGTTGCAATAGCTAGAGCGCTTGACTACTTTATTTTTGGAAACATTATATATTATTATCCTGTTATATATAAAACACTATCTTTTTACTGTGAGTATATATTGGACACTCTGACTCTAGCAAGAATGTATTGTGCTAACAGTAACTAAAATAAAAAATTCTAAGCTACTGGTACTTCATTTTTAGCAATTTGATTGGCTATCTGTGAAGGTCTTTGTATCTAATAAACATATTTAGACAACATTGTGTTGACGATTATTATAATAACATTTATTTACTTTAGAACGCAGCATAAAATAAGCATCTTTTTTCATAATTTTGCAGCCATTTATAGAACAGTTGTAGTAGAAACACCAGTATATGCATGTGGCACCACAACACTTTATACTTGCGATGAAAAGACACATGTCATTATGTGTATGGGACAAAATGTGCAGTATCGCAATAAGATAACGTTCGTATAGTGACAACAATAAATTAAGATGAGTAGAGTAGTCCCACTGTCTTACATGTCACCATTATGCCACTCAGGACAGCCTCTTGAGTTCATCAGTTTGTACATCGCTGAACATTTGCGTTTGCCTTTCCACTGGGACTATATATATATATGTGGTATTGATCGGTGGTCCACAGACAGCCAAAGCATGGCTGATGGTCATGGACAACACAGCTCCAAGCAGGCTCCAGGCAGGGCATGGCAATGTCCATCAATAGAATCAACCAGATCTATTCTTATCACTTCAGGACAGCGACAACCTGCTTGAACTCCATCCTGTGATATTAACTTTTTACTCTACCTCGTGTGAGCTACATGCACTTCATGCAGTTGCGATAAATGTAAATGTATGGGAACTGTGAAATGCCATAAAGAGTTATACTATTCGTTGGTTTAAGGCAGAACTTGAAATTCAACTGTTCGAAAGAAAGTTGAATGCATGCAGACGTGTTCGCCATGCAGGTTGTTTGCTACTGTACTTAGCTGTTACTGCTAGCTTAAAGTGATTCTTATGTCAATCAGCTATGCTTGTTGTTTAAGGTGACTTCATTGTACCTTGGCCTTCTTCTAAAGATACTGACAGTGAACCTGTCAGGTTCGTCCCACCTGTAGCCTGTGGTGCAGGATGTCATAGTCCTGAGCATTTCATTGTCTGTATTGTCTTAATCAATACATATTACATATCAATTTCATAAGAACCTACTACATATGTGGAATTTCATCAATTTCAGAAACAGATATGAGCAGACTAATAACTGAGCAGTCTGTATTAAATAGTTTATACCCATTACAATAAGTAGTTTTTTCCACACTAATATTATGTAAGACATTTTCAACAGTAATATTTGACCTGATATGTAACAGATTAGCTTCTAGCATTCTGGCAGCAGTTCAGCCCCAAAGGCATGTTAGCAGAAAGCCAGTTACCTCACTGCTAAGTGTGGCTGGGAGGTAGACATTATTAATGTACTGCTCATGTTGTACTGAATAAGTGCATCTTGTAGAATATGTCAACTATGCATGACTGAGTGTATATTTCTGCCTGCAATGATGACCTGTAGGCAGGTTTTGTTGTCAGCAACTTCTGGGACATGTCACGTCCAAGACGCTGGACAACTGCTATACTGCCATTGTGACTCACTTTACAAAACTTTGAAAACACGTAAATTTATTGTTACTGCCATTAATAATTATTGTGACAGAATTGTTAGCACTGGTTTATGTATTTGCTGGTGTGTATTGCTGCATTTGCTGTGTCAGAATTAACAGCATTTGCTGTGTCTGTGTATTGGCAGCACTTGTTGTGTCTTTGTAATGTTTATTGGCAGCAGTTGATCTATGAGTTGGCAGTGGTATGTATTTGTTGGCAGCATATTTCTCCATTATCTTTTACAAAACTGGTTCTGAAAGAGGGAACAATTGTGTTGCTTTCTCAAGTGGATCTCATTGCTGGGTACTTAAGGTCTCTGTGGGAATATTCTGGCATGCCCTCATTCCTCTCTTTATTTCCACCCCCTCTGTCTTCAGTATACTTGTATATTGCTAGCTACAACTAGCACCTGCATGTTCAGTAGCCCCGCCCTTGTACCTGGGTTTGTTGGTTCCGCATCACTGCTTCTCTCTTTGTGGTGCATGGTTTGCTGGCAATAGCCAGTGTAATACAAGAAGCCTGTCTTTGATTGGGTTTGGCTGATTATTCTATTCATTTATGCAACTGTTTTCGACAGGAGGTCATTCTCATGTGATGTTTATGTCCAGCGTGTCACCCATGTGTTGATGTGAGAGTGCATTTGTCACTGTGTCAAATGCAGTGTGACAGTGACTCACCTGCAAATGACGTGTATGAAGAATTTATGAGGGGGTGTGACTTTCAAGAATTGTTTACGACTTAGTAGTTTCTATACAAGATTACTCACTTGATATAACTGCATCTTCCCACATGAAAGTGTAGGCTTAAGTATTAGTTTACTTGTACACAAGAACTCTTATAATAGTGATTCATTCTGTAATTGTTACCACAGGGTATATATTATTTAACTCATGAGAAAAGACTCATTTCTGAATTGTCCTGTTATGTCTCACTCCTACCTTTGGTGGATGTAACATGAAATGAAACGATCCAAGACACCAACATTTCTACACACTGAGTCATTCCACGATGGAGCATAAAATTAATTATCTTCTTGCTGTAATTGTAATATATTTAAATATAGTATTGTGAGTGGCTAGGAAAATGGGTTTCGACTACATACATTGTATATTTGGAATAAATGTCCAGAAAAGGTAATGTTTCTTATAGCAATATAAGCATCTAGTAACACAAGCTGTAGGTCAGTTGTAGGTGATTCACATATTTGCCTTGTATCAGCTTTCACAGGTAATATTAAACATAAGGTCAGTGAGCACAGTGAGCCACTGTTGTTGTCACCTGTGGTTGTAGAGCGACAGCACTGTTGAATATTTGAACCTCGAATAATAATATGGTCAGAGAAAGATTACTTGCCGTTCTGGGTGTTTGGTCATCCCAACACGTGTGGTGGTTGGTCATTTTCACAGATGCGATGTTTTCTACAGCTACATCATCAGAAGTAGTATTAAACCGATGTTGATTATTCCTCATCTGTTTTATATTGATTAAGATGAGAATAACTATGTTGAATATATACTGTCTGCTAAATTAGTATATAACCCTGTTGTAGCATGCAGAAAGTACACAAAAGAACATTGTAATCCAGCTCTTTGTTTGCAGTGAATGTTGTGGTTTAAGGTTCTGCAAAGCATTATCATGTTCAGTGCAGTTGCAATGTTCCCTTATTCAAGACAGCAAATTCAGCTAACTTCCTGTTAATGCCTACACAATTTAAAACACAAAATTCAGCTAACTTCCTGTTAATGCCTACACAATTTAAAACACCAAATTCAGCTAACTACATATTAACGATTACCAAATTGAAGAAACCAAGTTGAAGACACCAAATTAAGCTAACTTCCTGTTAATGCTTATCAAATGGACTCATTCCAAGTAATTGGACAGACATTCAGAAATGAACCATCATAATTCCACACAACTCCAATTATATATCCTAGGATTGTAGCATGACTATTGAAAAGACGAAACATACAGCATGTTGTTTTTCTAACTGATATCATATCAGTTGGCTATGCTCAATTGTGTCCAAATAATCAAGGTTGTATGGTTGACTGACTGATTGGATTTACTGTCAGTCAATTTGCACCCACTGGGCCATGCTGTGCATTGTGACTGTACTTATACATACCTCTGTTGTATACAAAACTACTGGTCCTTTTGAGGGGACATGTGTGTGAGAATAATGGTATTGTAATTAGTCTTGGTTGTCGTCGACATTAGCAGTAAGGAACATCGCTATTAATATTAGTCCCTGACTCAGGGAGGGCAACATGAACTTGATAATGAGGTAACTATAACAGCACATTTGGTCAGGCTTATTTCAAAGCATTATGGGTGTTGTATTATTTTTATACTAACTCACTGTCTAGTTATTGCAATTTGACCACTACATTGCAGTTTATCTAGTGTCCCTGTTCCTGTGTCAACAGACTAGTTGAATGATACTGCTTAATTACGTCAAGTTTTAACTAGGAAATAAGTAGGGAAGTGACAGTTAATCATGTTGTGTCACTCATTGCTAGTGATGTGTATCATCAAACTAAGAGTGGTGAAGACGTGACGTAGATGAATGGTATTGAAGACAGCGCTGTTACATCTGTGTTCATATTGCAGGAACGTCAGCTGATTGTTGGGGAAAGATTTCGGTGACTCGGCTTTGAAGAAATTTCACGTTTGTAAGTATCAAGAAATTGAACTAGTGACAGCATTAAATGTAGTGTTTGTAAATGGGTTCATAGAATAACATTCTTGTTTTGCCATTCATATTTATTAACTTAATAATGCACAATATTATGACGGCATTCTTAGTAAGTTTTTTATGGGGTGATAAATCTGTACCGTGCTGTGACATTAACCCTGTATTTACCAGGATGTCTTGCTTTTCTGCAGAGTGGCCAACAGCAACTGATCACAATGGCGGCGACATGTGGAGCAAGTTGTGCGAAGTTCATGCTTTTCGTGTTCAACTTCATCTTTTTCGTGAGTACATATTGCAGCTTCATCAGTTTTGACAAGATCCACAGTTGTACCCAGATGTACATGTGTACCCAGATGTACACGTGTACCCAGATGTACACGTGTACCCAGATGTACACGTGTACACTGATATGATACTGCTGCAGGGATGTAATACTGACACACAGACACACAGACACACGGACACACAGACACACAGACACACACACACATGCACACACATGCACACACATGCACACACATGCACACACATGCACACACATGCACACCATCCCTATGTACCCCCAATGTATGTAAGCACATACATAATATATTCCAGCGTTACTTTACTCATGATCACTATTTGGCTTCGGTTTTCATAACAAGGAGTCAAGGACTAATATGTAGAAAAGTTACAATTCTATCAACATTAATAATGCAAATTCACATTTTGGAAGAGACCCAACTTTGCAGTTTTTAACTCTGGACTAAAAATTCTTGGCCAATTTGGGCTAAATGACTAAACAAGTCTTGCACTAAAAACCTTGGCCTTTTGTACAATTTTTGTCTGCACTTGCTTACTGAGTAAAGGTAAGTTCTTCCCAGCTAGCACATCTACGTGGTTACCACATGGCAGCCACATTGCACTGTCGTGGCAGCGACATTGAAGTTACATAGAAATGACATGATTCTGTCGAGTCGCGGGATCATTGTCACCATGTGAATTTTATGCGAAATTTTCACGTTTCCACCACCTTTATTATAACACATTGATGGTATCACAACAACGCATTTTCTACATAGAACAATGTGATTTTATATGGTCACACTTACGTGGTCACCACATGGTCATTTCACAGATATATCACGTTTACTACATGTTACAATCATACAAAACAGTCCAGTTTGTAACGTTGGGTTGATCGCTTTACAGGTCTTGACATTAAAGTGTTATATCCACTGGCCTGGTGAGCCAGTAGATTTGAAAAGTTACTTGCCCGCCCAAAAAGTTACTGTCCCTAATATTGTAAACAAAATATGCTGCTACAAAGGTGCCAAGTTTTGACAGGAGTGACATCATGAAGACTTTCTGAAGCTCTTACGTTGCGTGTGTTTTATGTAAATATGAATTTTTCAGATTGCAACAATAAAAAAGATAACTCAATGTTAAATGAAATGTTTTAATCATGGTGTAAGTCTGCTTAGTAAATATGAAATCTGAGACACCGTTTGCACTATATAATTTTAGCACATTTATTTATAGACTATTACATGTGTACATGGATTACTACATATTACAAGAAATTACATACCAACCTCAATGACAACAGCCAGTCTTCTGTCAGTGTTGTGTCTCTTCTAAATGTTGCATAATAAAGTCAGTTTAAATTTGAAAAATAATGTAAAACAAAAACCAAAAATTACAATATTATTATTTATTATAGCCTTCATTGTAGGTCATTTTATGAGCTCAAGACATTACAAAAAAACCAAAAAAATCATATTTAATATTGAGAACTGATTTACTCATTGACATTTTCTATTAATATTGTGTTTTGTATAATTGCACTGAGACTAAAGCAAAGTCGACGAAGTCGAATTCATGACTTTGACTACGTTTTGACAGGTATACAAGGGTAAGCGCTTTGGGGCTTGAAACTGTAGCTGTCTGTCATGAAAAGCATTTCCTGGTTTTGGTTGTGCCTGAAGCTCAACACTAAAGCTGTTACTGCAGAATCAGGCATACATGATACCGTGATAAATTAGCATTTGAACACAGATAGCACATGCTCCATTTAATGACAGACTAGCCTACAACGATGTAAATATCGCTTCAGTGTACGAGGCCGAGGGCCCATGTGTGATGGTGACAGTGTGAATGCTGTTCAAAACACTTGCACTCTTTCTTCCAAGATTATTTTACAAAATCCACCGCTGCAGGAATGGTTTTTTACAAAACTATCAAACGTGTGACAATATAACAAATTGCATAGATGTCTTTCCATTACGGAATGTGCACTAGCGTTTTATCATTCACGCAGACAGCAACGATATTGCCTACCACCCATAGCCAACGGCAGCGTGTAACAAGATCGCTGATTGGGTGACTAATGAGTGATTCCGGCCATAGGCCAATCATGGCGTTTACAAAAGTCTTCATGTACGCAGAACAACATTTTAGATACAGTTGTATAATGAGTTATAAATAAAATGTTACAAACAAATGTTACCAATAGAGACTAATGTATTAAGGTCGTACTGTACCGACCAAACCAAAAAAACCACTGAGTCACTTGGGCCAGTAGAATTTAAAAACTGGTAGCCTGAACTGGCCCAACAGCTTTATAACATGCGTCAGGCCATTGGGCCAGCGCTGATGTCGAGCCCTGCATTATTCGAGCCCCAAGACCTACAACAGTACTTATTCATATTGGTCATTGATATCTTGCAAGGAGGTACCAATGTAGCTTCAAAGTTGAACTCCGGGTGTTCGTCGGCATTAACCATCCAACGTTTGCGTGATCGTGTTTCATTCAACATCGTTCGTTCTTTATGTGTTTAATCTCGGCTAGTTTCCATTATTGTTTCATCACAAGGAGAAATCGTATACAAAAGTTACATTGTGAATTCATGTGCAGTTTATTAAATAAACAAACATTATTTAAAATACAAAGTTTACGGCGTTACACAAACACGTGTGCTAAGGAATTGTAGCACATGAAATACTACCAAAATATTATCGAAATTGAAATTTCGAAACTGGTGACACATGACCATTATTTTTATTAATTCCATTTAAAATTTAAGTCAAACAACATAGGAAATCCTACAGCATACTCTACCATATAGAGTCTACATGATGATCTAAATAATAAAACAACATTTCTTAAAATAATGTTACACTACATTTCACCAGAAGAAAATGATATAGTGTACATATTACAACAATTACGCCTTAGCATGCACTATCTATTTGTAAAAATTAACGTATATAAAGTATAAATATCATACTATTTTATGTTTATAATTAAGCTATTAAGTTGAATTGCATTTGAAACGGCCATCAAACACAAATTCCGGTTACATGATCGAAGCTGCCTATAATAAAAATAAATGGCAAATGATGAGAACATTTTTATGGGCATCGCCTCCATATAAATTGCAATTTACTGAAAATGTGAAACACGTGACCCACTGTGGGCAGAAAGACGTCAATCCTGTGATCAATTAATCCGTATGCTTGCCAAATGGATGCGAATAAAATGAATCTGGCTTAGCATGATTTAAAAAAAGTTTTCTGTGTATTTCTTTCTTTCGTTTACGACATTATTTTGTTCAAAATGGTATTGTAGCTAAGTTTTAAAAAAGCTTTGTTAATCTTTTTATAAATGATGTGCTAAATATATTTTGCTTATTTCACTGGAAGTAGCTATCACGTGTTTATAATTACTTGACTGTCATGTCAGTTGCCAGCTGCAGCCAGCCAGCTTCCAAACACAGCGCCTTAATCATTTCCATATGCGATGTCCTTTTAATGAAATTTTTGCAAGCTTTGCCATTCAAAGCATTTTAACTCATAATTATCCACCTGGTGGAGCCACTTGTTGTATACAGTGGTCAAGCTGATGTAATTCTGTATTTAATCGTCACTATAGTTTATTATCGCTCACTAATATTTTACCAGTATTTCAGTTCAATCAGTGATTTGCCATCATATGTTTTGGGATGGCTTATGTGATAGTTTTTGTGAAGTTAAAAGATCTCAGCCCCCCAACTCTCATTTGATGTCCGTAATGTCAAAAAACAAAATTGGCCATAATCACACTCTATATACACTGGCAGCAATGGAGATGACTGAATGAATCCTAGTGAGGTTACTCTAGCGGCGCACGCAATTTGTAAAGCATCATGGAAGGGTTCATACGGTCATTCAAAAATTTTTATGATTTGCTAACGGGAATATCTACAGGGATTTGATATGCAAACAAGTTCACCTGCTATAATCAACCAACTTTTCTTGTGCTAAGACAATCTGTTAGTCCTTAACATTTGAGCCAAGTTGTTTGTTGCTGTCTATTGATTTTGTAGTAATTCTTTATTATTTGAAGAAAATTCTCCAGTTTTCAACATGTATGCTTGCACGTGTTATAATGTTACAAAAATGCATCTGACATCAGCATCTCTGTTGCATACTGTTTAGCTGCATGAATATGAAGTCTTTTAATTATGTAAGTAGTAATGCTGTAATTATTATTTAATAATATATGTTTTTGAATTATATTTTATTTTAAGCAATTATCAATAGTACACTTATGTGAATTAAGCACCTGAGAACAATCTGATTGTTTTTGTATTGTTCATTTAAATATTAAAAGTTTGCCTCGCCACCATCAACAATTTTGATAATTAACTTACTAGCTACTATCAGGCACTCTTTTTAATAATTGAACTTTCTGAAACAGAGCACCATGTATGTGCCACGAGGTAGTTTTACATATGATAGTCATGCGCTGAATCACAACACTTATTGGGGGAATTGTTGGTTTTAGCCCTTAATATGATATTATAATGTTACAAAATAATATATCATTACAATACATGATGCTGAAAAAGTGTGTTATACCACATCATGGTCACATATGACCACTTTCACCAATCTGTCACCAGTTTGTAAAGTCGTCATACTAGTTACTACACAACTCTACCACGTCAATACCACTTTGATCAAACTACCACCATTTTGCAATGTCATGCATGGCCACAACTCTACCACGTCAATTTCACTTTCACCAAACTACCACCATTTTGCAACATCATGGTGACGGCTCTACCACGTCAATGCCACTTTCACCTAACTGCCACCTCATGGCCACATGACTATGCCACATTAATGCGTGTAACCGCCACATTTTTGTAACAAAGTAACCATGTGGTGTGCTTACCTGGGTTATATACCACAGTATCCAATCCTCAGGAATGTGCGCTTTTCACTATTTCGGCTTCTCTGGGAATATACATGTCTATAGCCAGGTACTCATTCATACAGCTGAGTAAACTGCAGCAATGTAGAGTAAAAAAAACTTGCCCAAAGTTTTACACAGTAGCACAGGATTCGAACCCGGGTCCTCTTAGTCGAGACTCCAATGCACTACACTTGAGCCACTGCGCTACTACTATTTAACTTACCACCTGATATGTTTTTAATTTATTGTGAAAAACTGTTGATCATATAATTTTATTATCTTTTTCAGCTGTCTGGCGTTGCACTGTTGGGCATTGGAATCTGGCTGCTTGCTGATAGTTCCATCATCGACCTGATGAAGGTTGTCAGTGTGGCCAATGATAACAACGACCAGATGAAAATGGTGTCAATAATACTCATTTGCAGCGGAGCTGGTATCTTCATTGTTGGCTTCTTCGGTTGCTGTGGTGCCATTAGAGAAAGCAAGTGTATGCTCGGAGTGGTAAGTAAAGCTAGAGCAGGAATGGAATACCATAACTTGGGACTGGGCCAGGTTGACCTGAATAGCAAAGTGACCTGAATAGCAAATGGACACAAATAATTTCATTGACTTTACCGTCATAAAAATATTTCTGGAATGATTTAGGGTGACCATGATTTTATGGGGGTCTATATTCTAATATAGAATTTGGACCAGTGGAAATATTCTAAATGGCACGGTGTGGAATGAGGAATTCCCCTGAATGATGTGTCATTTGGGAATTTCCTAACCAATTACTGTGTGGATACATTTCAAATCCTGATTCAATTTGCCAAAGTGATTGTACGTTGTTTATTTGATCTGTAGGAAATAATGCGTGTTTTGCCAATAGAATAAATGATGCACAAATATTTGTGCATCATTATTTTTCATTGGTTATTTCATTGGTATTTCATTATTTTTTTTACTTCAAGCACGCATACATATGATAATGTTGATCTATATAATGTGTACTGTATACAATACAGTATACAATAGGGCACTGTATAATTGTTTTCAAGTCTATTAATGAAGTAAATCGTAAAACAATTATAGTAATTAGATAGGAGCTCAAACCTAATACAGCTGATAATGGCAGCGTCCAGTGCCAGAAATGTCCAGATTTGAAAAAAAATGAAAATTAGACCTTGCTTCGTTCTCATCAAATCATGGTCATGTTTCCTGTAAATGGTATGTTTGGGCAATGTTTGGTCACATATTTCAGGTCCCCCAGCACAGTGTAAATGCTGGGAGATTTGTTTATATCTAATTATGGCAGTAATACCTGATTACATCACACATTGACTTGCATTATATTTCTGTTTGCAGTACATCATACTCCTACTTGTCGTGATGGGCGTTGAGATCGCAGCTGGAGTCCTTGCTATAGTCTATCAGGACAAGGTATGTAGCTAGAGTAATACCTTTAATAATTTGTTTAACATTGTCTTAAGTTCAGCTCAAACTTTTTCATTGCACGACTTAATATATATATATTACTAATATATATAAACAAAATGCACACAATAGGAAATATTTTTTGTACGTGGAACTTTCCACAAAACCACACCATCCTAATTTCCAAGATTAATTTGGTTACCATGATTACTATTGTGTAAATACATTATTATGTAATATATAACCTATTTGTGCAGCCTACTATACTACACATTTGGCTGAGATAGGACAGGTATTAGGACAGGTATTTCTTAAGATATATTTCACCAGAGTCTATTCTTAAAATAGAGTTGAAACATATTAAATTTTTGTTTTGGACACTGCTATTCTTATCCTAAAAAAGTAATCTATTGACATGACATAAATGTATTAAAAAGACAAAATGACTTGCGTCTAATTCAAGTTGTATGTTAGTGTTGCACAATTAACTGGTTACAATGTTACATGCTGTGTATAACGTTGCTTACTTGGTTTGTAGCTGGATCTGGAAGGTAAGCTGAATACGAAGCTGAGTACGGAACTGAAAGAAGACCATTACTACAATAGCACTTCTGGAGAGTACCATCCCTTTGGTCTAATTTTCAACATTGCCCAGAATGAGGTACGTATTAGTGATTTATGTGGTTTACTAGATATCAAATAAGTATATCTTGTGATTGTGAAAATATCAGTGTAAATCTATTAGAGTTATATTAGGCATGACTTTTTAATTTAATGTATAACGGGTCTGACAACATTCATTTCTTGCTTCTGAAATACAGAAATAAATAGGCTCAGTTTTAGTTCATTGGGCCAAGTCCAGTGGACTTGTGGCATCACTTGGCATCCACCATTAGCTCTCAGGTCTCAGAAACCAATAAAGGTCTGGGTTTTTTTCAATTTTGAACAGACGTTTCTTAAGATGCTATCACTATGCACAAGAAATGTAAATTTGATTGACACATGTTTAAGCTTCCTATGGTCCTTGAGGGCCTAAAACTGGTACAATTTAAGTTTTCCTAGTTTATTCAAAAACTGTTCTGACATATCTGAGGGGATGTTCATTGAACCAAGACATTTATTGTTCACAAATCTTTTTAAGGGTATATCAGGTCCTCCTCAAAAGCAAAATGTAAAAATGAGCCTGTTTCTGCCTGGGCTGTTAGCTGATTTCAGAACACAAACTCCTGTGGTGATTTGTATATTGGAGTGACTACAGTCAGCACACCCCACAGCACCCATCTAGCATGGGAACTGTGACTAATTGCTCTCCCTCCAGCTGTGATGGGGCAATGTCAATAACCCAGTAGATCCCCCATTGAGCTGGACAGTTGCTTCCTGCATGTTGTAAGCTATATCTTCATTTAAAGTATCGATTGTGCATGCAAGTTGTGTTTATTTTGATGTTTGCTTAATTATCTTAAAACTTGTAGAAAAAGCCCATGTAAAATATGTCACGTGTAAGTGACAATTTACAGGGATAGACAATGTATATTCTAGACAACTATAGAATGAAAATGCATACATTTTATTTATATTGTCTGCTGCATTCACACAATGTGGCTGTGTTTCTGGTCATCCCCTATGAATAACCAGAGAACATCCAATTGATGATATGATGACTGTGGTGACCTTGATCATTTTCATTCATAATTACCAACTCATTATATAGTCCAACAGACTTCAGGGCCAGTAGGCCCATTTTTTAATATGACCCAGCAGGAACTGAGAATAGGGCCTCCTCTATAACTGCTTTACAGGGAAAGTTTTTTTGAATTGTGCAAGTTTAGTTAACTAAAAGCAACTTAACTATCAGTTATCAATGCCATGCACTAAAATGCATTCACATTTTTGATTTGGTGTGACTTCCAGTCATATATATTTTATTTTTAGTTCCATTCCTGACACTGCTTTCTAGAAAACCTAATAATAAGTCTGGCATTAAGTAGTGTATGTGATATTCTGTCTAAATATTTAGAAGTTTGTAATTTAGCTTTATTAGATAGAATGTGTTGATTATGAATTGCTGTATTAGTATTGGTGTCTTTTTTATTAATTTGCGTCATACTTATTCTTCTGTTTCAGTTCTCCTGCTGTGGGGTGAATGGCTCATTGGACTATTCAGGTAGCACATTCCAGAAGAACGTAAGTTAAACCACAAACATTTGGGCAGAGATCATCTCAGATCAGGCTAATATCTTCAGTGATCATACGAGTTGTGATCAGTATCTTCAGTAATTGGCCACTTGTTAATATGAGTTGGGATCAGTATCTTAAGTAATTGGGCAGTTATCATATGAGGTGGGGCCAGCATCTTAAATAATTGAGCAGTTATCGTTTGAGGTACGGCCAGTATTGTTAATAATTGGGCAGTTATCATATGAGGTAGGGCCAGTATCTTAAATAATTACAAGGTTGGCTTTTAGGTTGAAATCAGAATGAGTTATTCCACTGTAATACAAACACTAGTCACCACAGAGGAAAAAACATATATATATATATATATATATATATATATATATATATATAATATAATATGTTTAAATATATATCCATTATATCTGTCTGGACAGAATAAATTTAGACATACAATGTTGTTATATGCCAACACAATTAGGTTTTTTTTCACAAATAAATTATTACTATAAAAACATTACAAATATTTACTAGCTGTGCATCATTGTATAACAATTATTTGGTTTGTATTACTTTACATTGTATTACAAAATATAAACAAATAAGTTCGATTGGACCAGACATGTTTTCAATCGAGTACATACTACAGATGTATTTTATGTATGTTTTTATGTTGTCAAATGTTATATGTAATTAGGCTAGCACTGTGCCTAAAATCTGTTTAGCCAATTTGGCTAAAGGTAAGAAATTTGTTTAGCCATTTTTAGATCAATTACATTACCTGGTGTAAAAATGAAAAACAAGACGTAATATAATATAAAATTCTATACAACATTCACAAGAAAAAATGCCCAATTTTAATTATATAAACATTTATATATTTAGCTAAACATTATATATAACACAAATAAACATCCAGTATAATTTAACAGAACATTGTTTAACCATAAAAAGAAAGCTGAACAACTGTTGGGAATTTTGCAAATACAAAAAAACAACTCTTATTAATGTAATAAAATATGTGTATAGCATAAGTTGAAAGAAACAATTTTATAACAAGGCAAAATAACTAAGAACCATCTACTCTACTCTTGTTGCCCTGCAGTGGTTCAAACAGTGCATTGATATAATTATTGCCTATCTTAAAGCATCACTTGACTGCTCAGTAATTGATTAATTGAATAGAGTAATTCACCAAATTAGTTAACTGTGATCAGTTGTAATCCTGGCATGGGTGATGCAGGCTATACGTGATAAAACACCTTTTTGACATGCATATTTCTATCTGTAATGTTTCTAGTGGTGAGATTGTCAAATATACATGAATTACAATCTATTTTGGCATTTTATTGAATAGTTACCAGATGGCACATTGATTAATGACCATGCAATGTGACTGCACCGATACTGGGCAATAATATGGAACATGTCAGGTACAGCATTGTACTTGTCTCAAACGCCATTGTCTAGTAAACACATTTCTTTATTGAATTAAGCCCCCCTATTGTCTGTGAGCATGGCTAAAATGGAGGGATTAGCGACCTATTATTTACTCAGTGGGTCACGTTACGCTGACTGGTTATTTGGGTGAGTTGGGTGTGCGATAGTTTAGACAACTTCAACAGAGCCGGACATTGAATAATGCAGTCATGTACTGCTGATTACATCAGTAATAATGACAGAAATAACGTTTCGCCAATTTGCCGAAAGAGTTTTAATTTATTTTCCGCCAAATAGCAAACCTATGGTGCATTTGGCGATCGACAGCACTAGCCTAGATGTAATGTTAATCTTTGTGTATACTTGGAAAATGGATTTTAGCTAATGCTGCTATTATCTTTAAGTAATTGCACAAAGATCATGTGAGGTGGGACCAGTATCTTAAATAATTGGGCAGTAATCATGTGAGGTTGGACGTGAATAAGAAATAGTTGGGTACAAATAAAATGCATTTAGAGCAACGGTTGGTCATAAGATTTAGAGCGTGAAAGAGAACACCAATCTGAGGATCATTTGCAACATGGACTAATTACTAATGATGGTTTACCTATTATAGAACCCAGATTTGAAGATCCCCTACAGCTGCTGCAAACTGAAGACTGGTGCAAGCGCTAGATCGCCAAAAGAAACGGATGTTGTTAACTGGACCAAATGTCTAAACGAGTATAACAACATTTCAATGCCAAAGGACCAACTTCACAAAGTTGTAAGTGTGTTTCTTACATTTGTGTCACCCAGCCAACCTCAACAGTATTGTAAGTAAAGCATATTTAGAATGTGAATGTATTGATTACAATTTTAGCATTTCACTGGTGCATTTTATACACACCCGGTTATTAAGCACATTGTTGCAAGTCATATATTTTCAGCTAATGTGTTATAGTATTAATTACAATACATTGATAGATGTTAACACATAAACACATGCCCACATACAGCTGTACATGTTAATATGCTGACTTTGAGGCATTGCAGCAATATTTCCAGATTGATAAAGGTTCACTCACATCTTTAGATGCTCATTACATTAGCTTCCTTGGACCAGCGGCTTAATTGATGATGTGTTTTATAAATTTCCTCCATGTGTATGGCATGCTTTGAATTTCTAGTGGGCATTTCTATCATTTGAGAGAATTAAGTGGTGATCTACTTTGCCGAAGGTCTCTCTGTAAAGTAGTTTAATGTTAACTACAGTGATAATAATATTAACCCTCTGTCTCTTGCTCTGTGGATGGGTGTAGGAGCAACTAAAAACTAGTAGGGTGTACATGGAGTGTCAATAATAAAATGATCAATTATTATTTTTATTAATTGACAACATCTCAAATCATCACATGCATGTGTCCAATACAGTGATTAAGTTAACTTTCTCACTGACCTCTGACATTTTGAATTGGCATTGATCAAACATGTCATAATTAAACTTGCCGAATATGGCTTGAACTTGGTAAATATTCTATTCTAAGTGTTCATCATATTCTGTCAGATAGACAGTCAGTTTTAAAATTTCTCATGTTGTTCTCAACTGTGATGTTACAGGGCTGCAATCAAGGAATTATTGACTGGGCCAATGAAAAACTGTACATACTGATAGGTGTTGCTCTTGGTGTGGCTGCTCTCGAGGTAAGTTCTTAATGCAAATACACATTTGGAAGCTATTTCTTCAAATATAGCTAACTTGTTGGCCATTTGTTTTAAATATTTTATCTACATATAAACCCTCTAGCTAGATTCTAACACATTTTTCTTCCAGAGATGAATAACTTTGGTTCAACCTACAATGCTGCAGACATTACCTAGTCGAATGTAACAGTTGTTGAACCGTTGTGTGGTTTAGCAAACGGTCAACATGCATTCTTCTTTCAGTTGTTTGGTGTAGTGCTGGCCTTTTGGCTGTGCCGTGGCATTGGAGAGGAGATATAGAGTGAGTGGTCACACGTCTTTGTCCGCATGGTTGTCACATACCTTTGACGTGTGCTCGTGCAGTTTCTTTCAGTCTCCCTGCAGCTTCTTCACTTTGTAGGTTCAACTTTAGTTTTGCTTGCTGCATAACTTGTCATGATGCGATAAATGCATGTGCATGTTGCATACATCTGTTCCAGTTATTTTTTGTTTACGCAGACCAAATTAATTGTAGGCAAGGCGTCATGGCACAGATTGTCTATAATATGAAGATGTCGGACCTGTAGTGAAAAATACTGCTCTTATTTATTTGGTAGTTGTGTCTTTGAAGACATGAAGGTTGCAAATTACTTCTTCCTTGTCCATTGTTTAAAATTAAGTTCGTCTTCTGATTCATGGTGTGTCCTGCACACTTATTGGAAAGAACATCACTGTAGTTTGCAGTTTATTCTATTCTATATCCTAGGTCTTTGTTGCATGCTCTTGAATAAAATCCTTTGTGTTTGTTATTGCTTAGTTTGAAGTTTCTGTAACTTGATAATTCGCTTGTGCAATGCCAGTGACATGAACATGTTTGTCTATGCTTCTGCTGTCACAGTGTAGATGTCAGTTAACTGGCAGAATGTTTTTTTAATTTACCAAAGAAATTAGATTACACAATATAAGGTGGTTACATGATGTCACATTGACACCAGAACATGATACCAGTGAAGTGTCAGATCTAAGCTATCTACCTGTGCATGGACAAGTCAAAGGTGGTCCAGATTTGTGGCTTGACAAATCACATGTAGATACCACTCGATACAGGTTTTTGGTCATATCTTCAAATACCATACCAAATAGTAGGGTGATTATGGATCAGAGTGAATAGAGCAAGTTTCAGCCATGGAATATAAATAAAATAAATAAATATAAAACTCAGTAAGTACAATATGGTGGAACAATGCAACAAGCACATAACCAGCTACCAGTAAAATCTATAGAAAACTGTTTTTACAGATAAAGAGAAACATTACTTTAGGTATCATTAAAATGTTCCACACTAACAACAGTTTCTGGGCAACATGATTGAGGAGTTGGGTGGAGAAGGAAAGTGAGCGATGGATGGAACAGAAACAGTATTTGTGGCCAGGTGGAGGCAGCAGTGACAAGAACAAGTGATGACTGGTATATTTATGACAAGTTAACTAAAATAACCCACCCACCTGTCCTGACCCTCCTACACTGTGACAACATAACTTAATCTTGTTTTTTTCCTGCAGCTGTTCGGGTTCATCTTCGCCGTGTGCCTGTGCCGAAACATCGCTCCCAAGGATCAGTAACTTGTGCATCACTCGTGACACTGGGCCAGCACGAAGACATGGCGCACTAGACTACCATAGAATGAGCAGATGTTGTCACAAACCAGGGAGCGTATACATTTAGTTGAACTAGGGCCGAGACTACACAGTCAGCGGTGTCGGGAATGAATGTGTATATAACTGCCACTTCCTAGTTTAGAAAAGGGTTCCCAAAACTAATAAGTGGAGATCTGCTTGAACAATTTACTGTTTTGCAAAGATGCAGCAATAGAGGATGGCGATAAAAGCAAACGTCCAATGTTTGCAGTTTGTATTCAGTAGAAGCATCGTTGTTTGTTGTCATTTATCAAATTGTCAATAATAAAATTGTGTTTATGCAGAATATTCCCTTGTGTGATTTGACAAGAAGCTAGAGACATGAATGATCAGATCAATATATCTAGTTGTTACATCTAGACTGTGCTAACTTGTACCTTGTAGGCCAGCATATCAGGTCTCTAGACCTGTCAAGCGAACTGTTCATGTAGCTCTTAATGCTGCTGTGTACCTATAACACTGTTATAATTGTAACCAGTTATGGTGAATATTTGTACAGCTTGAGCTTTTCAAAGTCTGCGTCTTGGATTCCTAATGTATCTTCATGTATGTCACATTTATGTCAGCTTTGATGTTGTGATTTGTGCAATCTATGACAACATTTGTAGTGAAAGAATGTTTACATGAGCTAGCCAAGTTAGTGAACTTAACGGGTATGTAGATGGTCTGTTGAGGTATGAACCAGCTTGCTTGGATGTCTAAGTAACAACTGAAGTCTTGATTACATCTTCTGCGTGGGTTTATCAGGAAGGACGATTGTGGCATTTTGGTGATCTCTACATTACGATTATATCGCATGCCTGAATGAATTATGTAAACATCGTCTGCTTTTATACATATTTATTGTAAACATCTCTTTCTAGAAAGATACAGATATTGTAACGAATATGTGAATATTTTATATAGCTGGTTGGCATTGTTTTCAGGCCTTTTGATACATGTAATGCAACCAAATTATAGATATTTCAGACCTTTCAATCCAGTGTATATTTTGATTATTTTATATCTTTCTATATTTTCAGCAAATATACAAATGGTGGTTCTAAAAGGTGTTTTACTAAAAATGTGTGTTCACAAATCTATGTACTCGGATGTTCATATTTAGCATTTCTTAAAATTATGCCGACATTAACTGACAATGGGTTTTTTTCATTTAGGCAATATCTTGAAGTGGCTTCACTGAAACTGTTTATATTGCACTGAGTGTATATCTTTTTAAATAGTTACTAACACATCTTACATATTCATTTTTTCTAGCATGTCATGAAAATTATGAATACTACTAGATTAGCAACAATGTTTTTCAGCTTTTATTGTGTCATGGTGGAAAGGAGACATGTTTATTTTCAGGCTTTAATTATTTGGTAATGTTTAGTTTGGGTGATTTTGTATGTTGATCAGTTCAATAAATATATTTTTCTAACCTTCAGTGAATGTTGCAGTTTGTTTTCTTTTTTCTGATTTACTAATATTTGTTATTTTGACTTCTTCCACCACTCTGGTTGCCATAAAAGTAGTTTCATTTCTTTCATTCTGCCATGTTTGAGTAAATAGAATAATAAATGTGTAAAAGGAAGATGCATAATGAATTTAAATGACTGAGATTTAGTGTATGGTCAGTTATGAATAAATGTCTTGTCTCCACTTTCCACTGTAGAAATGTAAACAAGTGACTGTATTGCAACATGTCTTAGTTTCAATAAAATAAATATTGCCACCTTCATTGGTGATATTTTTTATTCAGATTTGTTCAGAAACTTAAACAATAATGAGATACATACCCTGGGGGTAGACAATGTTGTGCTCCAATTGACTAGCCTACAAATGTGTTTCACAAAATGTTAATTCTTCTTTGATAACCTGAATTTCTGCTGTTTAAAAGATGACATTATCTCTTAACATGTTTGGTGGAAAACATGCTGGTTGATCATAATATTCTAAACAGTGCCATTTTTGCAGTGACAGCCAGAAGGGGCAATTGAAGGCTTTCCTTCCCTTTCGCAAGGAAATTTGTCATCGTGTAAATAGATATAAGCCCAAGTGGTGACAGGGCAGCAAAAATGTGCATGATTGTTAATGGAGATTCAAAGTAATACTTGCCCAGTTACTAGACTGGGGTCAAATTGCATTTTATTGTTGTTCTTTTCTTGGCATCCCTGTCGTCAGGGGTGAGTTGACCATGATTTGTTTCCATTGTCTTCTCTCTTGCTGTGTTCTCTATTAGTTGTCTTCAATTCCTTCTATCTGTTTCACTTTTTCTCCATTCTTCTTCTTCTCTTTCTAGGTCTCTTAATGCAATCCCTCATCCCAGTTTTAGTCTTCATCGCCTCCTTTTCCCTGCCACTTTCTGGGCATCTGCTCTCTGCCATTTTTCATCTCCCATTCTCTCCACATGACCAGCCCGTGTCAATTTCTTCTGTAAAACTTTCCTTCACTCCAAGCTCCACTCTCCGTCCGTCCATGCTTCTCTTATCAGCTCTCTGAACTCCCATGATTCATCTTACCAGGTTGTTTTCGGAAACCTGGACCTTCTTCGGTTGTTTTTTCTGTTAGTGCTGTCGTCTCTAGTGTATTCATGGATGCCGGGATAACACACAGGTTGAGCACATTTCCTTTACATCTACTTTCCTCCAATCGTTTGCTCCGGCTGTAATCCTAATTATATCCAAAGCAAATGATCTAGTCGATTTTGCACTGGGTATAACTGAAATTTCCGTTAATTTATTTGTAAATTGTAATTAGCTGCAACGTTACTTGTGAAGTTACTGGTTGAACGCAACATGTCATCATCTATATTAAGGTAGGAATGTTCAATTGTTGTTTCATCAGAGTAGGTGACTACATGTTGATATTGGTCATGATCTGTGTCAGTATAGGTTTGGGAGAGTAACGTGGGGAATGTGGGGCTATAAGCGAATATTATGTAGTGACTATGGGTTGTTTCTTTCTTACTTTCCAAGTTTGACGCCTTTTATGAATGGTTTTGTTGAACTGCCAACTACATTGGTTATTCATTCTAAGTCATTCTAAGCGAGTTGGGTTTGAATATATACATATATAATTTTTATATATACCTGAATGTATATACATTGAGTTTGTTTGGTTATTGCATGGCCCCCTCCAATACAAAATACTGGCTGCGCCACTGCATCTTTTTTGAAGTAGCTAATTTTAAACAGCAAAGCAAAATCCATTTTATTTATTTCCAATATGTAAAGAATAATTGTGATCGATAGAGAATGATTTTGTATACTACAAATGGAATCAATGAAAACAAATGAGACAATCTGGAAAGTTTAATTACTTAAACCTTGGAAATTAAGTGGGTAACACAAGAAAACAGCATCTAAATTTATGCATGTTTATCAACGAATACCGGTATGTGTAGAATTCTGAAACAGTGTGAATAAACCGTTTCTAAAGCATGGTACTCCATTCTGCATCTCTCATCAATAATGCCAACAGGCTAACGGCAGATTGATATAAAATGACAGTTTACATACATCAGACTTTGACTACACAAAACAAACAGCACTAACTGACCTGAATAGTGGATACCAATGTTACGTGTTCGAGTGGCGACATCGAGCGATCATGTTCGTTACTAGTTCACGTACCATCTAGTTACCGTCATGTTGGTTTCGCAAAATATTACTATAACCCTTTCGTCGACGTGTCGCCACTAATGTGCTTGCTGTTCGTGACAGTTGTTGTATTGTTGTAGTTCGTGTTCTTTCAATTTACAATTAAAATTGTTGAGATAAGATAAATCAACGTGAATGCTGGTGGTGATCGAGAGTAACATGCTTATTATCCGCGAGGCGGCAGCACAATCAATCACGTATCACATCTCCCTTATTATTTTTTTTTAATAATAAACACCTTATTAATGCCAATGTCTTTGGCCCATAGTTGTTTTCTTCTTGAAATGTCAATCATTTTGAACATAAAATGAAATATGTGGTACTTAGAAATTAGACTATGTAATGTCACATAATGCAATGTAATGCAAATATAATCATTGAACAATTATAAAGTACGTTTCAGTTTCTCACAGCACTGTAGCTTTAGAGATCAAGCCGTTTTGGTGGGCGCACACGTCTACCAGCCTTCGTTCTGTACGAAGCGTCGTCGACACAGGCTGGAGGTTCTTCGACGTGGATTGGTTCAGTTTCCTTGCTAGGGTTGTAGCAAGATGCCAGTTCACTTCGATTACCTGTCTGTTTCAGTACGGCTGGTTCCCACTTTTTCGTCACATAATCCTGTACTCTGACACTTTGACCTGGATGTATGTCTTTCAAGCATGTTCATCATAATGTCGTCGCCATTGTTCTCTTCTGTGGAAAGGTGCTTTCTCTTTCCCCGTGGTGACGATGATGGGTAAGTTGGACTTAATCTTTCGGCCAAATAACATTTCTGCAGGTGACGGCAATCCTGTTTCGATGGGAGTCGTACGAAGACAGAGCAAAGCGATGGCGGGTGTCTTCTCTCGCTTCGTAGGCTTTCTGTAGTGTCTTCTTTACGACACCTACATATCGCTCAGCCTTCCCATTGCACTAAGGATATCTGGGGCTACTCGTCTCGTGCTTGAAGTCGTATTCAGCTTCGAATTTGCGGAATTCAGCTGAATCGTACTGTCTAGCATTGTCACTGATGAATATGTTTGGAATGCCAAACTCTGAGGTCAGCCTCAGCTTGCTCATGATAGCACCAGATGTTGTAGAGCTCAGCTTTTGGATGATTGTGTATGAACTATAGTAATCTACAACGAGCAGATATCCATCACCTCTCCAGTGGAACATGTCTGAACCAACGATTTCCCAAGGATGTGTCGCATCAATTGGGATCAGTTCTTCCTTCTGTTGTGCAGTCTGGTTATGTTGACACACATTACATTTCTTGACCATGTTGTCAATGTCTGCATTGATTCCACACCAATACACTAGTAATATCGCGTGCTCGCAGTCAACATTTTTCGATGCCTTGATGTCCAGTGTGTATCTTCATCAAAACCTCCTCTTGCATGTACTTTGGTATGATGACACGGTTCCTTTCAGAAGAACACCATTGAGCACAACGATCTCGTCTCTGAAGTTCCAGAACGGCACTATGTCTTCTGGACATTGATTTCTGTACTGTGGCCATCCATTTGTCACAGTACTGGTTAACACTTAGAGTGTTTCATCGCATTTTTTTATATCTCTGATTTTCTCGAGTCTCGTCTCGGAAACACCAGTGATTTCGTGAATTGTCACGTTGACGTCGGGAATTTCACTACCATGGATAGGTAGACGTGACAGTCCATCTGCAATGGGTATATCCTTTCCTGGCACATATTTCACGGTGAAGTCATATTTCTGTATACGAAGTAGCATTCTCATCAATCTCGGAGGAGCACTCGTTAGATGTTTCTTGTGATTGATTCCAGAGGTTTGTGATCTGTTTCGATCGTTACGTGACGACCGCATGCGTAGTGGTGGAATCGCTCTAGACGGAACACGATGCCCAGCATTGCACGCTCAGTGTTGCAGTAGTTGCTTTCAGTTTCGGTCAGACTCTTACTCGCACAGGCAACTAGTCGTCCGTGTTGTAGAATTGTTGCTCCAACTCCTCGTTTGCTCGTCTGAATGGTTACTGGCTTGTTCGTGTCGAAGTAAGCCAGTGTTAATGCTGCAGTGATGGCTTTTTTCACGTTGTCGAAGGCTTTCTGATGTTCATGATAATGTATTTATTTGTGAGATACGAAGTGGCGCTGTAGTGGTCGCAAGGTCTGGTATGTAGCGGCTTAAGTAGTTCACCATACCAAGGAATCTTTGCAGTTCCTGGGCATTTGTCGGCGGTGTCATGTCAACAATTGCTGCGATCTTATCAGGATCAGGTTCTAACCCTTTTGACGAGAGGTAGTTTCCGAAGAACTTGATCGGGTGTGATTTCACAACGCATGTGTCAGCGTTGAAGCATAGACCAACCTCTTGTGTACGTTTCATAACGTTATCCAGATGCTCGTCATGCTCTGCTTCGGTTTTGCCAAACACACCGATGTCGTCAGCAATTGCTACAACACCAGGTAGACCTTCGAACGTTTGGTCGACCTACTTCTGGAACACGTCCTGTGCCGAAACTAGCCCAAATGGAAGACGACGGAAGCAGTATCGTCCGTATGGCGTGTTGAACGTCGAAAGTAGTTTTGACTCATCATCCAATTTCACGTTCCAGTATTCTGATCGTGCATCCAGTATTAAGAATGCACTGGGACCTTGTAATTGTGGCAGAATGTCATCTAGGACCTGTGTGTAGTGATGAGGTCTTCTCACACAGTTGTTCAAGTCCTTTGGATCTAGGCCTATGAGTAGTTCAAGTGATGGTTTCGTGACATACACAACACTGTTAACCCAGTGGGTTGGTCAACCTTCTCGATGACGTCTATTTCGATCATTTGTTTTAACTCTTTCTTCACAGCTTCTTTCATAGGGACTCTGGGGCGCGTCTTCGTGGATGTATGACAGGCTCTGCATCATGTTTTAGGTCAATGTGATACTCGCCAGAGAAGAGACCAACACCTCGAAAGAATTTCGGGTATTTCTCGAGTAATTTCTCAATGGCATCACCATTGCCTTCACCAGACGATTTGCTGTTTCCTTCTTCATGTATTGCATTAAATTGACTGTTTTTGTGACAGTCATTGCATGCTGAATTTTGTTCACAGTTTAGTGAAATTAGTCGTAGGGCTATACATGCTTGCAGTCCTAGCATTGTTGATCAAGTGCTCGTACTATCGCTAGTGCTTGGTCTAAGGTTGTTTCTTTGTTTTTGGCAATTAATTTCTTTCGTATGCTATCACTGTATAGGCCCGCAATTTATGTGTCCATTAACTGTTCGTCTTTATCAGTGTATTCACAATCATTGGCAATAATGCGTGCTCTTGTCATGGACGATCAACATTGGAATGACTGTTACATCAAGACAAGTAAATGTTTTCCTGATCAGCATCCTTGTCGAATAGTTGATGGGACTCTTAACATGGGATTGGAACGTCAATCACCGTTTATTAGGACTCCGATATATGTTTCTACTTTAATGGATGTAAGGGGTAGAGAAGAGCTGTTACCGATGTAATCAGCCGCAACCACCCCTGTCAGGCGGGGATGACCAACGCCAGTTCAAAGACAACCAACGCAGCAGGTGAATCACGAACACGTCAAATTCTAAACTTCTGCGCCAACTGCGCAGTCAATGCGATGTTTATTATATATATAAAAACACTCTCATACACTGTTAAATGTTAAACTTAAAAAATGTCACGATCATTGTGCAGTTTTTAAATAAGATATACACCAACAGGCCACGGTATACTGAGATGAACGATAGCATGCATACGAGCTAACAATAATAACGTGGCTCGATCCAAGCTGTTGTACATGGCAAGAGTTGACTGGCACATATCGTTGTAAAACCAACCTACTGCGACTTAACTTACACAACTGCAGTGACGTAGACAGGGGGTGGCCAGAGGGGCCATAGCCCCCAAATCCCGGAAAAGTAGGGTGGTGGGCAACTGAGGACCAATAACAGGCTACATGATTCATAGAGTCACAAAGTACAGAGGGGATAAGGATGTCTATGTAAGACTTTCCTTCCCAGTCCAAACCTTTTGCAAAGAAATGTGTCATCATGCAAATAGAATTAAGTTACCATTTCTGTCGCTGGCTGCAGGCCAAGAGGTGACAGGGCAACGAAAATGTCATAATTTCCAATGTGCGTGAAGGTAGTGGCTATTAAGGATTCAAACTAATAGTTCCCCGTTACTAGACTAGGGTCAAACTGCATTTTATTGTTCTTCTTTTTCTGGCATCCCTGTTTTCAGGGGTGAGTTGACCATGATTTCGTTTTCCTCTTTTTTCTTCCTCTCACTTTTGCCTCACTACGTTCTCTATCAGCAGTCTCCAATTCCTTCTATCATTTCACTTTTTCTCCATCTTCTCCAACTCTTTCTAGGTCTCTTTTAATGCAATCACCCATCACAATTTCGGTCTCCTCGTCTCCTTTTCTCCCCCATTTCTAGGCATCTGCTCCCTTTGCCAGTTTTTCATCCCCCATTCTTTCCACATGACCATCCCATGTCAACCTACTGCTCATCAATTTCTTCATAAAACTTTCCTTCATTCCAACTTCCACTCTCAGTTCATCCATTATTCTCTTATCAACTTTCTTAACTCCCACGAATCTTCTTACCAGGTTGTTTTCGCGAACCTGGACCTTCTCCTGCTGTTTCTCTGTTAGGGCCATCCTATCTAGTGCATTCATCAATGCCGGGGTAACACATGAGCTGAGCATATTTCCTTTAAGGTTACTTAATATGCGTCTATATCCCATCACCCTTTCTACTTTTCTCCAAGCGTTTGCACCGGCTGGATTCCTCATTACAGATAGCCAAAGCAAATTATCTAGTCGGTTTTGTACTGGGTAATTAAAATTGTCTATAGTGAATGAATAAATTGTAATAAGCAGCAACGTTACATGTTGTGAAGTTAGATCGGTTAGTGAACTTGGTTGTCATGTGTATATATATATATATATATATATATATATATATATATATATATATATATATATATATATATATATATATATATATATATATATTTATAGACTTTGCTAATGTTATCGTGTCGGATGGCCCCCTTCAATGCAAAATCCTGGTTACGCAACTGCACAACCGGTTGCAGCTACGCTAAGTTTTACTTTTTTGTGGTGGTGAGTAAGGAATTGAAACGTAACCCAGTCAGAATGTTTTGGGCAGCCATTTTGGCCTACATATGTGTGATCAAGAGTTGCATGGGCTCTTAATTATTGTTAATATCATTGTGGAAACATGGGCAATTGAATAACAACTCCACATTTGTTGACAGGATTTTCGTAAACCGCAGCTAATCTGTTCTTGTGACATGATCAGTGAAAGAAGAAAATTACTACATTTCATTTGAGAACAGCTACGTTGCTTTATATAGGTCAGCTGTACTCGAGTTATAAATTGATCATTAAAACATTAAGCATGCACTGCAAAAGTTTGGTAGTCCGCAAATTTAATGCCTTCTCTGTCACTTGCATATACAGCAGGTAACTAGTGTTCCTATACATAAAAAGGGACATTCCTTGGGCTTGGGCTAACTTAAAGAACTGTATTTCCCTGCAGACACATGCATCCCCACTATCTGTAAC